>JARHVA010003472.1:957500-1077500 GCA_037957365.1 Torreya grandis | reverse complement strand
CCAACAGTCAATAAAATATTAATACTGAGTCATCAATTGCTAAACTATTTGCTTCTCCACTCGAATCACTTGCATATATGCTTGAAATGGCAATAAATTCATCTAATGATACATATAATTTGGTTGATATGAAACCTAACCCATTTTATGTTTTCTTATTTATAAATGGTCATAAACATAGTAATTGTATTATAGACTTAGGTGCTTTTGATAACATCATGCCCTCTTCCATAGCTAAAGCCTTGGGTCTATCCCTTACAAAAACATTTGTTAAGTGTTATTCTATGGATGGTAAGCAGATTCCTCTACTTGGGAAGACTAAATATGCATAGGTTGCTCTTACATCCTACCCTAATAAAATATTAAAGTTGACTATTTTAGTGGTAGACATCGCTACCAGTTATGGAATGTTGTTGAGAAGAACTTTTTGCAAATATCTAGGTGGGAAATTAAAATGGATTGGTCAGAGGCCAAAATTGTAGTGGGAAAATGAAAAGTAAAATTATAGCCTAAAACTAAATGTAGGTTTATTGTGTTCCCTTTTAATGATCCTAAGTCTTAGTTATTATTTGAGGAATGAAAATTTGGTAATTATTGTTTTTTTCTAAGGATGTGAAGGAAGGATCTATTTCAAAATACACTTGTTTAGATGATCTATGGATCATGGAGTTTGATGGTAGTTGCACCACTACTGGCTCTAGAGTAGGAATAGTTTTGGTTTACCCTAAAGGTAAAATTTTTCCTTACTCCTTTAAGTTAGAGTTTAAAAATAATAATAATACCATACAGTAAGAATCTCTATTGCTAAAACTAAATGAAGATAAAGGAAAATGAATAAAAATACTCAAAGTAAAAGGAGATGTAGAACTGATTATTAAACATGTAAGATGGATTTTTAATAGTAAGAATGAAAGACTGAGACATTATAGAAACATAGTTTGGGATGAAATAGAACATTTTGATGCCTTCTCTATTGAGTCAATTCCAAGAGATCAAAACACATGAGTAGATTCTTTGGCAATATCAGGTTCTCTTCTTCTTCCTCATCCTAATTTAAAATATAAATCCTATAGAATAGATTTGATCTATCATCCTAATGTCCTAGATAATGCTAAATACTTGCAAGTTTTTGAAAATGATCGACAAGTTAAAAATTTCTTAGAAAGTGTTGAGATATTTGTGAGGACCTATATTGAAGGATCTAAAATAGAGTGTAAATATTTTACTCCTAATCCTGGAATCAATTCAAATGATGGAGTAATTTATTTAAAAGTAAACAAGATTCCCAAAGGGTTGGTTTCTCTTAAACATTTATTCAGTCGACAAGATGAATACATCAAAGGCAAACATGCTCAGACTCTTGATAAATTAGGAGATTGTGAAAAGATAAATATTGGAAATTAAATTGATCCTAAAGGTGTTTCCATTGGTAAATGCTACTCACCAAAAGAGAGATGAGAGTTAATCAATTTTCTAACTAAATATAAAGATGTCTTTGCTTGGTGTTATGATTATTTGAAAAAATTTATAAGTGGTATATTTTAGAATCATATTATTTTAAAATCAAATGCAACTCCATTCAGGTAGAAATTAAGAAAATACAACCCAAAAGTTAAAGATGACATTTATAAATAAGTTGATAAAATGTTGAAATCTAGGATTATATATCTAATTCATCACTATATTCGGGTGGCAAATATTTTCTCGGTGCATAGGAAAAATGGAGAAATAAGGATTTGTGTTGATTTTAGGAACTTAAATCAAGCCATCTTGAAAGATAATTATGCCTTACCCATGATGGATCACTTTTTATAAATAGTTATTGGATCACAGATGATGTCCATGTTAGACAGGTTCTCTGGTTATAATCAAATAGGTGCGGTTGAAGAATATCAACATAAAACTAATTTCACAATGCCATGGGGAACTTTTACCTATGGTTGTATGCCTTTTGGTTTGATCAACACTTGTGTAAATTTTTAGTGAGTAATGAACTCATCTTTTAAATACTTGATAGATAAAGTTATTATTATTTATCTTGATGATTTGACTATTTTCTCGAAAAAGAGAAAAAAATCTAAAAGATCTTGAGACTACTTTGCAAAGATGCAGAGACCATAGAATATCATTTAATCCAAAAAAGTTAGTATTCTGTGTCACAGAAGGTAAGTTATTGGGGAATTTAGTTTTGATAAACAGAATCAAGATTGACCTAGAGAGAGTTAAATCAATTTGATAGTTAAGCCTTCCCTCAAATAGAATTGGAGTTAAATATTCATTTAGATAGGTTAATTTCCTCAAAATATTCATTCCTATTTTTTCTAGGATTACAAAACATATTGTAGGAATGATGAGTGAAAAACAAACATTCAGGTGGAATGAAGTTACTAAGAAGGCTTTTGAAAATGTTAAAGAAGTGATTGCATAAGCACCTACTTTGATAAATCTTGATTTCCAAAAGCATTTTATTATCTATTTCTATGCTTTAGAATATACCATTTCTGGTATTTTTCTACAAAAAAATGAATTGAATATAAAAGATCCAATATCCTTCATGAGTCTTCATCTTAAGAAACATGAACTTAAATATTCATTGATTGAAAAATAAGCTTTTGTTATAGTAAAATTTGTCAAATAATTAAGGTACTACATACTTCATTTTCACTCAATTTTATTTGTACCAAGCTCAGCTATCAAGAGAATTTTGATCAAAAGGATGTTGGGATGAATAATATAGAATCATGGGTTACTAAGATTCAAGAATATGACTTGGATATCAAGCTAACTAAATTAATTAGAGGCCAAGGCCTATGTAGGTTGATTGCTTAAAATAAATAAGAAAAAGAGGAGGAACATCCCACTATCTTGTTAGTGAGTTTACAAGATCTATGCTTTGTATGTGACTCATTATCTTATTTATGGATATTATCCTAGCCACTTATCCCTAAAAGAAAAAAGGAACTTGAGATTAGAAGCAATAAAATACGTCATTTGGGGTGATGTATTATACAAAAAAGGACTAGATGGAACTTTTATGAGATGTGTAGATAAAGAACAAAAAGATAATATTTTGAAGGTTTTCCATGATGAATTTATGTGGTGGACAATTCTCTTCCTTAGATATAGCCTTTAAATTTCTTAGGAATTGTTATTATTAGCTTAGCATGTTTAAAGATACATACAGATGGGTGGCTAATTGTGAGAAGTGTAAGATGTTTTCAAGAAAACTGCAACTTACAGCATTACCTTTAAGGCTAGTTGTGATTGAAGAGCCTTTCAAGCAATGGGGATTAGAATTCATTTGACCCTTTTCACCTTCTTCGAGTGTTGGACATACACTCATTCTGATAGCCATAGACTATTTTATAAAGTGGGTGGAGGTGATCCCTGTGAAGAGAACCACCTCAGAAGTTATGTGTGTTTTTCCTAAAGAAAATATACTAGTACATTTTATTGTTGCTCAAAAAATCATGGTAGATAATGCTACCATATTTTCTTCAGCTAAACTCATCTTATTTTGTTATGATCATAATATCTCTCTTTCTCACTCATCAGACTATTTTCCTCAAGGGAATGGACAAGCTGAGTCTAGTAACAAAAATTTGATAGCCATCATGAGAAAATTGGAGTGATAATCATAGGGATTGGCATAAAATGTTTTATGAATCACTTTGGGTTGATAAGGTAACCCTAAAAAGAGTAATAGGAATGGCATCTTTTGAGCTAGTTTATGGAATAGGAGCTCAATTATCGTTACCTTTTGAACTATCAATAGTCAAATTGTAAAAGGTCGTTGAAGATCAATATTTTTAGGATTATTTAGAAAAGAGGATTATGTATTTAACCAAAATTAAGGAAGAAAGGAATGAACTAGTTGATCATATTATTGCTCGTCAAGCTAGAGTTAAGATAATATTTGATCAAAAAACTAGACCTAGAACATTCATGGAAGGAGATGAAGTGTTTTTATGGGATAAGAGAAGGAAACTTAAAGGAGCACATGGTAAGTTCAATTCACTATAGAAGGTACCATTAAAAATTCATGAAGTACTAGGCCCTAATTATTTAAAATTTAAATATCTAGATGAATCTATTCTACTCATATGTTATAATGGACATGTCCTTAAGTTATATCAACTGTAAAATAGGTGTCCCCTATTTTGTACAAAGTTATTTTCTTTTTATTTGTGTGTTCCACCTTTTTGGTTTTTTGTTTTAGTTTACTCCAGTCTTTCCCTTTTTGTACCTTTGTTTTTTATTATTTTATGTGAAACTAGAGATTCTGAGTTCTCTGCTTTTTTTCATAAAATGCAGTCCCCAGTCAGAGCCAATTGTTACCCTTGTATTTACCCTTATTCAATTTTTCATAATTATTCCTCAAAAAATAATTGATATATCATTTTAATTTATTATTCAGTATGTTCACTCTTCAATTCATCCCTTTTTTATTATAAATCATTCACTTATTATCTTGTTTTGCGAAGGAATTTGTTATCTTGAACCATCAAACTTGAACCTTTTTCAAAATTTGAAGGTTTATAGGTTCAAAGTTCACTCTTATATATTCTTGAAAAGCCACTCACCTTTGGTTCATCATGAGATTTTTTTTTAAAAACATGTCTTGATGTTGATTCTTATTTATTCCCTTAGAATTTTCATTGAATCGAAATCTATGAGTATAAATGAACTAACCAAAATTGAGCTTGAACCCATGTACTCTATTGGTTGGGATACAAAAGTTCATTATGTGTGTAAGTATAAAAGTGAGAAGTAAAGAGGGGAGAATTAACTAGAAGAGGATATATTTAGAACATTTTATAAAGTGAAAAGTTTTAATTCATGAAAATCAATGGTAATGATTATACATTAAGGTCAAGTGTGGAGATCACTTGTAATTAATGCATGTGTTATAATTTACATCATATAAAGGGTTTTCTAAAGATCATTTAGAGTTTGGAAAAAAATTCACACATTCACCAAATAGAAGACTATTGGGAAGGTTACTTAGATGAGTTTGAAGTCAGAAGAAGACTTTGGTGCAGATTTTCATTAGGCCAAATAGTTACTTTTAATTTGAAGATGGATATTATTGATATAACAGATGATGGTAAGAATATGATTGATCCTCAGTATGAATAGGTGTTTCAAAAATAGAGGTTAAAAAGGATTCTACGTCTAAAAAGTCTAAGAAAAACCTTGTAAGCAATTTTCCTAACCGCACCACCAAGTCAAAAGCTAAGAATAGGAAGAAGAAAGAATATCTAAAAGAAGTGATTGTGGATCTTAGTGTTGAAGAATACTCAGATAGGATGATAAGTAATCAAGGTCTTGATTCATCAATGGCAGAGGGAATTGATATAGATCAATAGGTGGGAATCACTTTGTATTCTACCAATTCAATAGAATTATTGGATACCCCTTCAAAGAAACTTATTCTTAATAAGGAAACCCTAGTTACTACACCTCAATGGTTAAAAAATTTAGTTAATGAGAAAATAAAGATAGTTCCATTTTCTTTACCATTAGAGGACATGGTCAACATATGCTTAGGAAAAGCTCTTAAATCTAAAAATGACTTCCAAGGTAGACAGTGATCCTAATATAGGAAATTAGAGTTTAGAGATAGCTTGGCCAGTGATGAATGATGAAGTTTAGAATCCCATAGCACATGATTATATAGTGGAAAGAATAAACCTTGGAGTTGCATCAAGAGCTTTAGATGTACATCATATTGAAACATCTACTAAGAAAATAGTAAATAGAACATGGCAGGATGAAAGAGATAAGAAGGAACTGAAATAGGCATTATACTTGATTGTTGAATACATTGATGCCATTCATAATCTAGGTCCTCAGTCCATTTCTCAGTTGCCCCTATCTTTTGATCCAAAATCTCCAATTAATAAAAAAATGCTTGATCAAATACATAGAAGTAAGATGGTAATGAAAGTATTTAATGATTGGTTAGATGGGATAATCTAAGAAGTCACCAAATATATTAATGGTTTGAAGAATATATATGATGAAACTATGATTACCATTGAATATTTAAAGATACATAACATCTTATGGGAGAAAGATGAAATAAAATGGATAGCTACAATTAACCAAATGATTGAAATCTAGAAGTATGGTGTGATAAAAAAAAATTCAGAGAAGAATATGGCAAATTTGAATGATATGACATTATATGTATGCAAAAAGAATATTGAATGGAGAAACTCACTATCAAAACAAGGGCAGAGAGAACTTATAAAGCTAATTAAAGATATAACTAAATTTTCTCAGTCTCTGCATCATGATTTAGAATGTATTAATGTAATGTATTTGAAAGATGATTGCAAACCCAAGGAAGACATCAATACTATGATACAATCATTTAAATAAAAGATCATTTATGTCAAAGAAAATGAAAATTTTGTAATAGACAATTTTTATAGGGTGTCTAAAGTTAAATAATTAATTCATCTTTGTATCAAAGTGCTTCTAGAGCATGCGGGGAAAGTGGCTAATATTTAGAAGATTAAGGAAGTCTAGAAATAATGAATTAAACATATTGGAGTTCTTAATTCTTTGATAATCCAAGAATTCATTTTTGTATTTAAGGAATGGAAAATGCAATGTGTCTCTTCTATGGATCAAATAAAATTAGAAGATTCCAATGCACCTCCTCAGTATTGATCATGCCATTTTAAAGCTTTCTATTTTTAAGTTAGATACTTTACTTGAAGGTTCTATCTTTTAAATTAGTTTTGAAAAATAAATCCTACTAACAGTTAGAGTTTGTTTAAATCTAAGTTTAAAGAATATTTTCAAGTACAAAACTGTATATATGTTTTAAGTGGGACATGTAAAGTGTCCAACAAGTTAGAATTTGGCTAAACTTTGCTTTTATAATTTGATGTTTCCCTCTTTATTTCATCTATGAATGAAAGAAATAAATAGTTACTACAGACTTAAATATGTGCATTTGAGTGAATGAAGATGGGTTTTTTTTGTGAATTCATGCTTTAAATGTGGTAATTATTTTTCTGCTGAGAGTCTTATCATATACAATTTATCAATTTTTATTGGTTCACAAAATCTAGTGTTACACACACACACACACACACACACACACACACACACACTTGATCATTGTTATATATGGAATATGTGTGTTCTGTCATTGAATAGTTTCATAGAAATAAAATATTACATTCATAGCATGGTGGTGTATGAATGTTAGTCTACCTTTAGTGCTTTCTAGTTAAAATTATATTCAAGAGTTAGTGTAGTTTTTATTCATTGAAGATCTTTAAAAAGGGATTTGTACCTTAATTCAGAGGAAAATTATTTATGATAATTCATCCAACTATTTATTACTTATTTGTTCTAAAAATAATGGGTTAAAGGGTCAAAATAAACACTATCAGAATAGGACAAATCTGTCAACCAACACATGTGAAGTCATCTTTTCTTTAAGACACTTCATGTGAATTACATGGAAGAGGGAGTTTAGTGATGCCAGTAATAAGAGAAATGGTATGATCATGGGGTATCAAAGGAGGGAGCCACTCCAAAATATAAGTAGGTAATTAGTAGTATTTAATTTTTTTCATGTCATTTGGATCATCATCAACAAAATTGGTAAGAGTGACCTATAAATCTGGATTTAAGTTAATGAATTAGGGTAGAGGTGCACTATTAATTTATGGACTGGTTAGAATTAATACTGATATTTTGGGTTGGGTAGATGAATTATTCATGGATTAGGATCATCCTCATGTTTATAATTTTTGTGGTTATGAATAAACTTGATGCATTGGCTACTTAGGATTCAATATCACTTATGTGTGTGTCCATGGGATACTTAGGAGAATATTATAGGATAATGGTAATTCAAGAACCATGAGCTTGGTAAGTATGGTATTGGGTCCAATAGTGAGAGGGAATGAAATAAAACCAAGTTTTTTTTATTCCTCTTATCTAATCCATGACATGTGAGATAAGGTTACTTGAGATGATCTTTTTTATACCCAAGTTGTTGAATTAGACAAAAGGTGTAATATTAATTCCCAATCCTTCATCTACTAAGACTTTTCAAATCAGGGTGGTATTAATTATGATTTTAATGAAGAGAGGTGGGTCATCATATCAAAATATAATTTCATCATTGATCATATATTATTCAATGAATTATAAGGACGTTTTAGAATAAGGAGAAATAATTTCAATAGTGTGTGCTTCTGTTGGTGTAAGATCTTAAAGAGGTTATTCTATTCAAGGGAAAGAGGTTATTCAATTTCTTATAATTGTTGCATTAAGAATTTATGATGATATGGAAAAATGTGAACTAATTCCATGAGAGTTATTTTCCAAGGCATAGAGTTAAGTTCCTCTAAGAAATTCCAATTATATTTTAAATATCAAGAACTAACACAAGGCTTGGAGGGTAAAATGTTTTGAGTAAGAAGATAAGTAGTTTGAGGTTTGGATTGTCGAAGTGTTTCCTCATTCATGTCAGAATGTATACTAATGGTAGTGGTGTCTTTGATAAATTTTTCTTCAAGTGATGGTTTATTTGGATTTGTGATGGGATTTTTATGGGCAATTTTACATCAATAATTGAGTTTAGTTACATTCACGTATTGAGAATTGGTATATTATTGGTCATAGTTAGCATCAATTGCACATATATCCATATTTGAATATGGTGTGTTGGAGGTAGAAATAGTTTTGGGTTGTTAGAGGAAGAAGGTTTGAAATATTATTTCTTTTGAGAGGAGTTAACATAATTAGGATGACGT
Source organism: Torreya grandis (assembly GCA_037957365.1). Taxonomy (NCBI): domain Eukaryota; kingdom Viridiplantae; phylum Streptophyta; class Pinopsida; order Cupressales; family Taxaceae; genus Torreya; species Torreya grandis. Next base: position 1,068,711 of record JARHVA010003472.1, on the reverse strand, counting down.
ATTTTGATCATAACATTTTGATTGAATGCAACTCTTAGCATAAATTTTTTTGGTGATCCCATGACATGTTGCATTCAAATTAGCAACATCAACATGAAACCAACAACATTTGTTAGGATCTTACCATGTAGGTGGATTATTAGCATAAGTGAATGGTTTAAAAGGTGCTAGAAGTTGTTTCATTTGTTGCACAATTAGGGGTGCATGGGAAGCTTGGGGTTTGTCAATTTTGGCTAATCATGGTTTTGTTTGAGGAGGATTACAAGTGATTGCATTGGTGTAGTTTTGGAAACATCCCTTGATGGTTTTAGTGTTAGGTTAAAACTATTTCATAATAAATTCTTGTTGTTCATCTTTATCGATAGAATCATTTAGAGTTTGGGGCACAAAATTTCAAACCTTGTATTGAATGGAAGGTGTTAATGTAGTTATGAAGTGTTTGACAAAGTTATCATCAATCAGGTTGTGATCAGATTTATGAGCCAAATATTTCCAATGTTTGATAAAATCATGATTTGATTCAAAAGGGAATTATTTTCCATTAATTAAATGGCTAAGATAATTTTTATGAATAAAATTGTGTTGAAATTACTTAACTAAAGGACTGGATAAATCTTCAAGTTGTCATATATAATGTTGGGGGATTTGATTATACCTTTCTAGAATGTCACCTATGAATTTTTTAACTAAAATTTTGGTATTGGTGAATTTATTAGTTTACATACACTCTTTTTAAATATTACCAAATACTTCAAGGAAAGATGTAGGGTCTTAAGTCCCATCATATTTAATAGTTTGAGATATATTACCAATATAAATAGAAATAATGAAGGGGGCTAAAGGTTCATTTTGAATGTTTTAAAGCATTTTATTGTGCATAATGGTTTTTAGAATAATATTTCTAGTGGCAAATTTTAAGTGGAGGGATGAAATTTTGGTTATTTTTTAGAAGAAAAATAAAAGGATGATTAGTCATGTTTAACATGTGATGTTGCATTTGCATCATTTGAGAATTATTAGATGTTTACATGATGTTCATGTGTTTCACTATTTTTTCAATAATTTGAGTGGTATCAACTAGTGGATTGTTGTTGGGAGGTGTATTTTTAGGATTAGTAGGAGGGACATTCCCCAAATTGGTATTATGTAGAGGGTTTTTAGGTGGTAGATTGCTATGATGTGGGTTTTCAGTATTTATAGAGTTTCTTCTAGGGTTGTTGGTTAAGCTTGTGTCAATCACCCATATAGTGTAATAAGGTGATTTAAAGATAATTATTTTGAGAAGTGTAAAATGGACCTGATCCATTAGTGTCATCACTTGGAGTAATGTGTACCATATTACATACAAAATATGAGGGATGATCAAAATTACTCCAAGAGTGAGAATCCTCTTAGGTAGTAAAGGTAGGAAGAAAATAACATCCCATATATCATCTAAATGGATTGAGGTTGTCCAAAAAGATTATGATAGGGGATTTTATGATCCTTTAAGTAAGAATCTAAGATCAAAACACAAAGGTGAAAAATAGGAACAAATATGTCTAAATACATAATAGTATCAACTAAGAGGTATAAAATCAACTAGGTTGATAGTGTCTAGAGGAAAGACCAATAGAAATTAAGGAAAATAAATAGTCAAATCAGTTGACTATGTTCTATGGATAAGTAGTGAAGATTATCTATATGATAATGAGTTCAATATAATGATTGTGTTCTATGGAAAAATAAGTTTGACCAGCCTATAAGAGACTAGGTTAGATAGGATGATTGTTTCCTATAGAGAGAAAAAAACTTTAGAAGATAGAATTGAGCAGATTGACTATGTTTTAAGGGTTAGAATAAGTTTTGATAATTATGACTATAGATTATCTAGTCTAATTTGAGGAAAATTTGGAAGAAACACACAAATAAGTGTATCGATCTAGTTGATGAAGTTATGGCACACAACACAAACCTTGTACTAATGATGACTAATAATGTTTTTAATACAACATACAATGATCAGAGAGCAAGAAACAAAATTAGAAATGCTAATCTAAGTGGTCATTATTGAATGTTTTTAAGTTATAATAAATTTTTAAATTAATGTGATAGAGAGTTATCTATAATAAGGAACTAAAAAAGTAAACTAAGGATGGTTTTAGGTAGTTGAGGCTAAAACATATCTATATTGGTCATGGTATTGACTTGATATTGGGGCTTATGCCCTCAATTCACAATCTCACAATGATAAGGGTGTTTAGTTATTTTCCAATATATACCACCAACCACATGTTTATGATTAGCTAGAAAACCAAGTTGGCTTCCCCCTTGTTGATGAAATCTAAGTATGTTGATCTTGTGTAGATGTTTTTTTATGTTTTATGGTGTTATGTGATGTGGAACTGTGTGAAAAAAATAGTGTGACTAAATTGGTGAATTAAATAAAAAATCTTATATAGTCTATGGTTTTTACTCTAAGCAAGAAAGCAACAATAATGAAAAGTGAATTAATTATTAACAAGATAGGTTATTTCTTTTGTTTTGAAGATTAAAAAGTCAGTTTAGGTAACCTTGTATGCAAATCGTAGAAAATAAATCAACAAGGTCAATGATATTTATTAAAGAAAGAGCCAAAATAACATAGTGGAATAGGTTGATTGAGTATTTTAGATATGAAATCAAGGTATAGAACTATGTTTATCTAATCAAACCATTTCACTACATGGTAATTGTCATGTCCCCTTTTTCGTGGACATTGACAGACTTGATGATTAGCCTATTATGCGACCTTCGTAGGATAATAAGATGGATAGAGGGTCATGATGGAGATTGGCTTGGCTTCGATTTGTAGAATTCCTACAGTTGGCTTTCATTCAGGCTATTTCAGACACATTTGGCCTGAGCTCCTATTATTTAGGGATATTTGACATACAACGGAGCACCCTTATTTTGATATGGTCATGTGCAGAATCACTCCCTGGTTCACTAGCTTCAGACGGTTTGAGGATCCAACATGTATTGAGGGAGATATTAATATTTGATTGATTTAATCAAATATTAATTATTTAGTCTAATTTTAAATTAGATATTAATTAATTATTAATTAATTAATTATTTGGTCTAATTTTAAATTAGATATTAATTAATTATTAATTATTAATTATTTGGTCTAATTTTAAGACCCCAATTCTAATTTAAGAACCCCAAGTTCTAATTTGAGGAAATCTAATTTTAGCAAGCACACCTTTGGAAGGGTATAAAGTTTCTCATGGGAGAGAGTTTGAATTCATGAAATGATTATTATTTGATATTGATTCTTGTTAAGAAATTCTTCTGTGAAGATTGAGCCAAGGGTTCCAGGATTCCAATTGCATTGAAGAACGTCAACTCTTCATTGTGTGCGATTCAGAGGTTGTGAAAGATCAGCCGATCTATTACCAAATTGAGAGATAACTTCACCCAGAAGTTATCATAGTATTACAGGTATTTGAGAGATAACTTCACTCAAAAGCTATCACAAGGGTTTACAGGTATTTTTCATTATTTTTGGGTTTTGATTCAAGAATTATCCAGATATAGATCTTTTGTATTAGCCCATAATTCTACAGATCAGGATCAAGCATACAGGTTGTACTATATCGAGGCCGTATGAATTTCGTACAGATCCATGAAAATCCATACGCATCAACAGAAAGTTTAGGTACCGACATCGGTGAACAGAGACTTACAGAGACCGACATCGGTCAACATATCATAGACATTGGCAAGATAACGACTACAGATCAACCGACGATAGCAGCATAACCGACGTCGGCGACTGTGTTTTTACACAGCAGGCCGAGACGTACCAGAATCAGATTTCTTTCCTAGTTTGCAGAATATTCAAGCTATTCAGGTCATACTTTCAATATTCTTTGTATACTTGATAGAGGATCTCTATTGTAAGCTTATGAGCAAATAAATAAGAGTTTATACTGTGATTTATTCATCTAATTGAAGATATTTTGTAGAAATTCAAATAAGCAATTCAGAGCTTTTGTTTTGATATTCGAAGGGATATTACAGTGGTATCAGAGCTAATGTCTTGCCATCCTATTGGGTAGCTTGGGTAAAGTATCATGATGACTTCATATACTTAGAGTCGATGGGACTATGATATGAGGAAGTTGAAACTAAGTTTGAAGAGGTTGAATGAATCTCTTTCATATCCTACATCCAAAAACAAACCCGCACGGTATATGACAGCGAATGAGGAGTGGGAGTTAGTACCACCTCGAATTCAAAAGTTGTTGCCTTTTGATTGCTTTGTTAAGCATAGGAGAGAGCACTACAGATCACTTCGACGAGAGAGTAGCATGTCCCATGATTATTATGATTATGAGATGGGAGATAGTGAAGATGAGGATGAGTTTGATGCTTGCACTCAGAGTGTACAGGTGTGCTCAGATGTTAGTGCACTGAGGGTTGATGATCTCTCAGCTATGCTAGAGATTGTAGAAGAGTCCCAGGATCCGATTATTGTAGATGATACTCAGGAGAATGTAGTGGACAGTTTTGAGGACTTAGTTTCACCAGTTGTTTCTTTCCGTATGGAAGAGTTAGACAGTGATGCTACAGTTGTTGATACTCCGTCTGTTGATATGAGCTTTGGCATTGATTTACAGAGTATGGATGATCATTTGTATATTGAGGTGGTTGGTGGTGAGTACATTCCTGCAGTTGTTGCTGAGGAGCATGTTGTTGATGCTGATACACATGTTCAGGGTTTGGGAGTACCTGATTCTGATGAGTTTGAGATACCAGTGGAGTCGAGTCTCCAGATTGATTATTCTCACATGGATGATAGTGTGGTACAGTTGGTTGTGCCACCTTTACAGAGAGATTAGTTGGGGTGTGTGGGGTAGTATGTTGATGCTTCCACATATAATTTTTACTGCACTGAACCATTCATGGAGTATTTGTTGGATAGTGCAGGTGTTCGTCTGGACTCACATAAGATGACAGAAGGTGTTCTCATCTAAGGTACTAGTGTGATTAGCAGATTGGGTGGGGAGATTATAGGGATCCTATCTACTATGCTACCTCATAAGGATTTTGAGGTGGGGTATGCTCATTATTCTTCTTTTGACCCAAAGAGAGAAGATTTGATTTCACACAGGTGTAGATCGGCTCCAGTTTCTTACCATCCATTATGGGATGGATTGGCATCATCTTTTGTAGGTGGAGTTGACAGTTTATTGGTAAATGACTTAGAGCAAGAGTTGATCAGATATGCTGACCATAGTAGAGGTACAGTGTGTGGATTCTCCATACTTGGCATAGTTCCATTTGGGAGTTGTTGCAGAGTTGGAGCGTGCCTTTTGCATAGCGTGGTGGAAGGTGTATATGATATTTGTGATCTTAGAGGTTGCTTGAGTTGCATTCACCAATTTGATTATGGGTTCCTCTTTGTTCTACTTCTGCTGATGTTCCAGGTACTTGCATTGATTTACAACAGTGCAGAGCATAACTACATTTGGGATCCAGGTGGATCGAGTGGTTCATTGTTTCGAGATTGATTGGGGACAAGCAATTTTTGGAGGGGCGGATTGTCATGTCCCCTTTTTTGTGGACATTGACAGACTTGATGATTAGCCTATTATGTGACCTTCGTAGGCTAATAAGATGGATAGAGGGTCATGATGGAGATTGGCTTGGCTTCGATTTGCAAAATTCCTACAGTTGGCTTTCATTCAGGCTATTTCAAACACATTTGGCCTAAGCTCCTATTATTTAGGGATATTTGACATACAATAGAGCACCCTTGTTTTGATATGGTCATGTGTATAATCACTCCCTAGTTCACCAGCTTCAGACGGTTTGAGGATCCGACATGTATTGAGGGAGATATTAATATTTGATTGATTTAATCAAATATTAATTATTTAGTCTAATTTTAAATTAGATATTAATTAATTATTAATTAATTAATTATTTGGTCTAATTTTAAATTAGATATTAATTAATTATTAATTATTAATTATTTTGTCTAGTTTTAAGACCCCAATTCTAATTTAAGAACCCCAAGTTCTAATTTGAGGAAATCTAATTTTAGTAAGCACACCTTTGGAAGGGTATAAGAGTTTCTCATGGGAGAGAGTTTGAATTCATGAAATGATTATTATTTGATATTGATTCTTGTTAAGAAATTCTTCTGTGAAGACTGAGCCAAGGGTTCCAGGATTCCAATTGCATTGAAGAACGTCAACTCTTCATTGTGTGCGATTCAGAGGTTGTGAAAGATCAGCCAATCTATTGCCAAATTGAGAGATAACTTCACCCATAAGTTATCATACTATTACAAGTATTTGAGAGATAACTTCAATCAGAAGCTATCACAAGGGTTTACAGGTATTTTTCATTATTTTTGGGTTTTGATTCAAGAATTATCCAGATATAAATCTTTTGTATTAGCCCATAATTCTACAGATCAGGATCAAGCATACATGTTGTGCTATATCGAGGCCGTACGAATTCCGTACAGATCCATGAAAATCTGTACGCATCAACAGAAAGTTCAGGGATCGACATCAGCAAACAGAGACTTATAGAGACCGACATCGATTGACATATCACTGACATCGATGAGATAATGACTACAGATCGACCGATGATGGCAGCATAACTGACGTCGACGACTGTGTTTTTACACAGTAGGCCGAGACGTACCAAAATCAGATTTCTTTCCCAATTTGCAGAATATTCAAGCTATTCAGGCCGTACTTTCAATATTCTTTGTATACTTGACAGAGGATCTCTATTGTAAGCTTATGAGCAAATAAATAAGAGTTTATATTGTGATTTATTCATCTAATTGAAGATATTTTGTAGAAATTCAGATAACCAATTTAGAGCTTTTGTTTTGATATTCGAAGGGATATTACAGTAATAATTTTATAGACTCTAAACTATGAAAATTAGAAATTAAGAACATAAATTTCTAAGAGGGTAAGAATGAACTTGATATTTTTTGAAGATGCTAAAGTTTTTATTTTTATGTTATGTTGTTTAGATGATGATTTTTTATTATACTAATAGAGTTGACTGTGTTGATGAAGTCTAAAAACCTATATGAAATAAACAAACTAAGTTGAGCTAGTTAACACAGTTACATGTTATTAAATAAGACCTACATAAAGAAATACATAGTTGATTGTAGTCAATGTGCGTTAAAATTGCACACATAATATTATACTATATCAATATATTCAATTCAATATTTTAGAAATAAAAATATATAATAGATGATAATAAATGAAGATGTGAATCAAAACCTACAAGGGTTAGATTTGTTTTGGGTTCACCAAAATGTATATAAGGGAAAGTGAAGCTAATCTATAAATCAATTCTAGCTTAAATAAGATAAACCACACTAGACCTTCCACTTGTTGGTACATTTATATAATTAGGGTCATGACCAAGATGTATCCACTAAACCTAAACTAGTGGTCCCTTATCATAGCAATACCACTAGAGAGGTTTACAAATCCTCTAGTCAAGCGACACCATGCAAAAACCTTGGCTAGGTCCTATGTTTTCTTCTTCACAAGTAAACAAAAAAGTAAAGTAAAATATAACCTAGTGCTTACCATTGCATATGGCACAAAATAGGGTAACTAAACATAAAAGTAAACATGCATATGTTAATTATAATTAAGTTAATATAGATATAACCCTAATACATGGAGAGGTAAATACATTCAAAAATCCATTACTTATGCTATTTATATCAATTAAAATAAAGGAGTAATATTTAGAGATACTTACGTTGAAGATGAAACCATCGAGATTAAATGTTTCTATTTGTCCAGTGGTACTTTGAATGATGTTGTTGTGGTTTGTAAGGATCACTAAGATAGACCAAAGAATCCAAATTTTTTCCAGAAGATAAGATTCTTCTCCAAGTATAAACCCTAAGCAATGACTTCTTAAGTAAAATGGTGGAAGATCAAATTGTAAAGAAGCACAAATGAATGATTAACTTTATTCATATTTATTTTAAATAGAGAAAATGGTTGTGTATATGTAGATGGATTTAACATTAAACTCGTTCAAAGTTTTAGCTAATAGAGTTGGGTTAATCGAACCTATATCGATAATTAATAAAAGTAGTTAGGTCTTGGACTGGGTCTACTAAAGAGGTTTTCACTTATGTAAGGGTTGTTTGAGGTGGTAAATTACTTGGAGGAGTGTATAAGTTAGGTTTCAAAGCTTAAAGAAGTGTATAGGATAGGTTTATTTTGGTTTCAAGTGGTGGTATAAAGGACAATAACCTTGAAAATCACTAATGGCTTTTTTACCCCTTTCCTGGTGCACTCTTTAAGGCATGCACTCAAAGAGATTGAGACTCTACAAGTTCCTACAAAATAGAATGCATTAGTAATTGATAAAGTTTTTCAAAATATTATATGTATACACTTACTAGTAAGAGAGAAACTAGGTATTTTAGATAGGAACAAAATAATTTACAAGTAGAGAAATTATTCTTTGTATAAGAAACTATGGTTGAAAGTGAAAGGAGAAAAAATATTAAGATATGAATAAAGCTTGAAGAAATTATAAAATGCCTTAGAAAACATAAATTCTGGTCAAAGAGAGTTGAGAGAGGCTATGGGGAAACTAGTGGGTCAGGTAAGTCTTGGGGTTATTCTTAGAATGGAAGGCTCACCTATGAGCATCAGATCTATAGGGTATTCCATTTTAAAAACTCCAAACCCTCAATTCATATTAGAAGAGGAAAAAACAATAATTTTGCCCCCTCAATCCATTGGATCAATTTTAATAGAAACAACATAGATATATAATGCATAAATTTTTTGGATGAAGCTCTCAAAGTTGTCCTTTATTATGAAAAATTTACAAAAATGTCAAAAGGAGACACATATCAAAGAGGACAAGGAAATCAAAAAGGTGGTGGAAGAAAGGATATAAACAATAAATCAAGAAAACAATTAGCACTTGACTATGATAGTGGTGATACAATCTTAGTACAATATTTGTTACAAAAATTGTAAACTTACCTTATGTTGACATGTTTTTGTCATTGATGTCAAAAGGGTGAATCATGCAAAGGCATAATGATCATTGATGTCAAATATATATCATGTCAATATTTTAATGTTAAGGTTGATGTCAAAGGTGACTAAGGATAGGTGGTAGTATGTGATATGTCAAGGAACATAAGAGTGTTGTGTTGATGAGAATTGTCATGAGTGGTATAAGCATGGAAGGTACAGGTCATGTAAGATGTTTGAAGACAACTAATGTCTGATGATAAGCCATGTGACAAAATGAATTTTAAGGAAAGAGAAAATTTGAAGATAAGATATAATTTAAAGGCAAGAGAGAATTTGAAAGTAACTAATGTCTTATGGTTACATGAAGGCACAAGTCAAGGTGTTTATTTGCATAAAAGAGAGATGTCAAGTCATATGATGCTTGGTCATGTGGTTTTAGGTTTGTATGAGGTTATGGAAGACTGTTGTCATTATAAAGAGAATGGTGTAGTGATATGAGTGACGTGTATGTTTTATATTTGCCTGGTTGATGTTTTGTTGAGGTCATGAAATGGAATGAATAGGTTAAGGAATCAAGTGCTTAAGTAGCCTAAGCCTAGTCATGGCATATAAAGACCTTGTGAAGAGGTTTGAGCATGGCATATTGGTGAGATGAGTGTACGTAGGCATGAGTGTTTGTATAAGGTTGTTTTTGCATGTACGTGAGGCATTTTAACACACATGAGAGTTTTAATATGAACCTATGGGGTAGGACCTTCATTATAGGTTTGTATCTAGACTTCTCTTAAACCCTACTTGGCCTAATGAGGTATCATGATCTATTATCAAGGAATGTAAAGGATTATAGTCATATAAAATGTCCAAATTGGTAGTTTTAGTGTGGTTTGTGACACACCATCTATAGGTACTTTTTGCATGCTCTTGAGATCCTTATAAACACTTTTTTGATCATTAATAGTCATCTAAAACCTTCTTAATGGTCATTCCACCTCAATTTGACAACATTCCCTATGCCAAACCTATTCCCCTAGGTCTTGAGCCTATAAGATAAGAACACCCCATTTGGACTATAACACCCCATATAAAAGTCTCTCATTTTAGGTGGTCTTGTCCATTTGCACTTTGATCCCTAATGGTCATTTTCATTTGGTCCTTATCCTTAATTAGGTTAGCCTAGCAATAATACATCTAACCCATGATCAATTATTTCCTATAAAGCCCACTCAAATCTCATTTACAAAGGAGGTGACCAAACTTAAAAAGAAATAAAGAATACAAACAAAGCACTAAGGAAAACTTCCCTATTATTTTCACATATTCACCCAACATAGCTACAAACCTACTCAAATCTTCATACCAGTCCCTAGTGACCTCAAACACTATCAATTTGGCATTTGTATCTACATCACACTATTGTACAAAGCACAATAGGTGGGAAAACTACATATGACTTGATCCCTCTATGGAGTATTAGTATATAGGTAACACACCTATATAAGGGGTGTGGATTGCATGTTCAATACATTTTTCACACTAACCCCACTCTTTCTCAAGTGAATCAAATGTTGTTTTATCAAGCATGATGGAGGGTTAAAATTTGAAGACAAAATCAGCTCCACAACAACTTATGTTGATAACCAAAACTTTATTTTTCATAGGCAAAGTGAAACTACACAAAAAGTTTCAGGTCTCTATGATTAGTTTGGATAATAGTGGCAGGAATGGACAAAAATGCTAGACACCAAAGCATCCACATTTTGGTGTTCATGTCCTTTCACCCAACAAAAGATATATTTAGGTTTAAAACACCTTCTTAGTACTGTATAACTATTTTTAACCTCTGTATTAGTTGTCTCAATCTATTTTCTAGCTAAGTTATTTTTCTTCTTATTTATTACTATTTTTAGAAAGGTGAAAAAGATAAATAGTTACACAAATCAGGATTATATTTATTGTTATATTCTATACTAATTTATTAATCTAGATGTTTAGCTAAAATAGGAATAAAAATCCATTATTCCCAAATAAGTTAAATCATTTGGTGAGCTTGACTTACTTCATTTGTGCACAAAAACCCTAGAAACCTTAATTAGTTACTAATTTTAGTAGTACTTTTCTAATTTTTCTTGCATATATAAAATAGAATTTTATATTTAATTTTAAAAATTCACTATAGTAATTTTAAAAATTCACTATAGTAATTTAAAAATCATTTTCTTTCAACCCCTAGTTTAATATAATAGGTCCCTTTGCTTCTTGAGGTATCACCTTACATCTAAATTAGTTCCATTCTTCTTTTATCATAGTAATTTAGAAGTTCTCCTTTCAAAGACCTAAGATGTTTCTACTAGGTCCAATGATGTACATGAATGCAAAAGTTTTTTATTCTTTAATGTAAAGTTTTATCATATGCCTTGTATGCCTGATTCACTTTGTTCATAAGTGGGAGCATATGCATGTTTTTCCTTTTATTGATTATATTTACATGTATTTTTTTACACCTCTTGCCTCACCTCCCTTGGATTCTCTATGACATGTTGAGTCATATTGGATGGTCCATTTTTCTCTTCCCTAAGTCACTACCCATCACCAAAGGGCCTAGCTGACACCCTTTATCCTTCTACCACCTTGACCTCTCGATTCTCTTTGATATACTCCCATAGCTACTATTAGCTCTATACAACTACTAGATAATGCAATTAGAGATATTACTTAGCATGCCACCATGCCTCTTCCCCCTAGTCAGGAACCCCTCCACCCTCCTATTCCCTCCCATCCTAGGCCCAACCCACTTACATAGGTAGATCCACATAGGGCATATGATATTTTTGATCAATTAAGAAACACACAAGCTAATATTTCCATGTTAGAACTACTTTAAAAAGCAAATGTATTAAAAAATATTATTTATCAGGCACTCACTCAAACTTATATGCCCATTGATTTAGAGCTTTCTTATTTTGCATAAGTGGTCAACACATTAAAAACTATCTAAGATCTTATTTATTTTGATCATGAGGACATGCCTTTTAAGATAGTTATTGATCAAAATTGACCACTATCATATAAGCTCAAGTCAAAACTAGTGTAATTAAGAGAGTTTTAGTTGATAATGGTTTCAAACTTAATATATGTAATATTATGTTTTTACAGACCATGGGCATAGATATGGCTTCCATGTAGAATTAATATAATAACATTATAGGGTTTGATGATATACCATGACATATATTGGGCACCATTACTTTGGATATCATGGTAGGGCCCAAAACCCTCTCTACATAATTCTAGGTCGTGTGAGGTCCTCTTCATTATAACCTTTTACTTGGAAGTTTTTAGATACATGTTATGGGGGTAGTTCCTTCCACTCTTAATCGATGTGTTAAGTTCCTCCATGAAGGATACCTATACACATGCCTAGCAGATACCAACCATTTAGATATTATAGAATTATAGAGTCATTTTTGACTATTTTTCTAGATGGTACACCTTATATCATATTTCAATCACCACTTCATGGCATTTATCTTGACTATATACATACATATGAGGTAGGAAAGACTATCACATCTCACACTATTCTACTTACCATTATTTCCTTAACTCTGGGTACTTAGCTAGTTATAGTAGCTTCAGCCATTCTAGCTACTCCATCAATCATAGTTACTACACCTATTACAAATATGTAATCATAAATACTAGTTCCATTAGTCCCAATTGATTCCATAAATACAACTCTTTAGGTAGTCACAGTCACTTCACTAGTTATAGATATAATCACAGCATTGTTGACTTTTCCTACTATAGTTGATGAGACTCCCATATCAAAGTTACCCCTTGTGGTAAATTTTGAGTTGCCATATGTGCAAGATGTTGATATAGATTCTTAAGATACTTTAGATGATGATATGACACCCAAAATCACAAATGACTATTTATGTGGATTGACCTTTACACCAGTTAGTCCAAGAGAGTATCAAGATGACTCTAGAGCCTCAACACACATGTTGAATCACTCTTAACATCTTTTACTACACTCTTAGGATATACTCCAAATTCATGGCCCTAAATAGATCACTTATCTCATATAATTCACAAGGTCACCTCTATGGATACAGAGCCAATCATTTAGATTTAGGTGGGAAACACACAACATAAACCATAAATTATGATATAGGGTTACTTGATCATGGATTAATCACACTACCTATAATATGACACCAATATATTAATATGTTTTCATGAAAGTATGGTCACCCATTTTTTCTCTTTCATAAAATCATAGGCCATGACACAAACTCATGTATAGCTTTACAATAGAGAATGGATAAAGTATAGGTTCAGGGTACTATTTAGATTATATCACCACTAACACTGGCTCTACCACTTCCACTAAGGCCACCCACTACTAGATTTAAACATCCCATAGAAGAACCAACATCTTTACCACTAGAGTTACCCTTAGTTCACCTTTAGTATGATGACACCATTACGAGTGATAGATCTTCAACTACACAAAAATCATAGATCTTATTGACACCTGAGGAAATAACCACCATGTATACAGAGCTTGCAGCATATGATGATACTTATGATGATGATATTGATGCATTTGATGATGGATGTGATCCCTTCCTCCATCTCCATCCCTAGTGGGCTCCATCCTTGAACCCTTTACCCCTCTAGCTTAGTCTTTTATTTCATTGTGTATATTAGATAAAACATAGAGAGTGAAAAAGAACTATATTATATTCATAGCATATATTCCAGATATGAACAATAAAATAAGGCCTATTAAATAGGAAAAGAAATGAGCCACCAAAGAAACATATGAAAAGGGTGGATAAAATAACCAACGTTAACTAGCATGAAATAACTAACCCTATTAAATAAACTAACCTCTTAACCCAAGTGGTTAAGGAGACTAACCAAAAAAAAATTACCTTAGTCAATAACCCAAGGTAAATACATAATTATGCTAACACCCTCCCTTATGACAATACCAAAAATAAGACCAAGTTTAGCCTGAATTTTATGAACTTGTCTGAACCAAGTGGTTTGGTCATTATATCAGCTAGTTTCTCTACAGTGGGGAAGTAGAAGAGACTTGTGTTTTCATTTGTAACACACTATCATATGTAATGATGGTTAACCTCAATGTGTTTGGTCCTGCCATGGAATACTAGATTCTTCACCATTTTATAAACACTTTGGTTGTCACAAAAAATTAAAGTAGGCTTTGATGACACAAACTGAAGATCCTCCAAGATTTTTTTTATCCACATAGTTTCAAAATCTACACTAACCATAATTTTATACTCTATATATGTTGAAAATAATACCAGTATAGTTTGTAGTTTGCTCTTCCATGATAAAACTCCTTAACCAAGAATGAAAACATAGTCTATTGTAAATTTTCTTGAATCTATTGATCCTACCCAATTAGAGTTAGAATATCTTGAAATCTTAAAACCTACAAACTTCTTATTTAGTATTATAAAGTCAAGAGTGCCTTTTACATATATTAATACCCATTTTTTAGCTAACCAATGTACTTCATGTGGTTTATTCATGAAGTGAGATAGAAAAATCATTACAAAACAAACATCGAGTCTAGTGGTAGTGAGGTAAATGAGACTACCCACTAGTTATTGATATACTATTTCATTGACTGGAGGTGAATATGTGTTACCTAAAATTTTAGCTCCAAATTCCATATGTGTGTGAGTTAGATTATAATCCATCATTCAAAAACCTTTCAATAATGGTTTGTCATACTTAACCTGTGACATGAATACAACACAATCACCTTGCCAAAACTCAACACCTAAACAATATTTTAGTAGTCTTAAGTTTGTCATGTCAAAAGTACAATAAATATCAGCCTTCATCTACTAAATGAGACTATAACTACTCCCAATGATGGATATATCATCAACATATACAATGAGAATCAAGATACCATCACCAGACACCTTTACATAGAGATTTGGTTCAAAGTTACACCTTTTGAAACTAGAATCCCTAAGTTATGTATCTATCTTCATATACCAAGCTTGAAGAACTTGTTTAAGCCCCTACAAGGACTTGATCAATATAAAAATAATATGTTCCTTACTAGGAACATAAAAACCCTATGGCTAAACCATGTAGACTTCCTTCTCTAGATCTCCATTCAAGAAAGCACTCTTGACATCCATTTGGTGCACAAGCCATCTAAATTGAGCAATAATAACAATAATCAAATGAAAATTTACCATCTTTGTAGTAGGAGAAAAAGTCTCTTCATAATCAACCCCTTCCTCTAGTGTATAACCTTTGGCAACAAGTCTAGCTTTGTATTTGTCCAAGGAACCATCTACTTTGCATTTTACCTTATAAATCCATTTATAACCAATGAATTTCTTTCCCAGTGGTAGTTCTATGAGCTCCTAAGTCTTATTTTTCATCAAGGAATCATATTCTAATTACATGGCTGATTACCACTCATGCTTCCCTTTGCCCTTTGAAAAATAATTAGGCTCAAAAACATGTGAAACAATAGTTTTTAGAGCAAAATTTTAATTCTCACCTCTATTACCAAACTGCTTTCTTGATCTCAATCTTCTTCCTTCCGCACCCTATGGTAAGTCTCCCTCTTTTAGTGCTTCCATAGTGGTAGAATACCACTTTGGTTTCTTTGGTTGTTCTATTGGAACCTCATAATGACTTGCATCAATTCCCTCCATGGAATGTGATTTCACTAATGAATTAGAACCTTGCTCAACTTTCACACCATAACTTATAATAGTATCATTAGAAGAAAACAATGACTCAATATTTAAAACTATACCAGTTGATGTGAAGTATGGCATTTATTCATTTACTATGACATCTCTATTTACCACAACTTTATTAGTATAAATATCAAATAATCTATAGGCCTTTGACTACTCACTATACCCAACAAACATGTATGCTTTGATTTTTGCATCTAAGTTACTTCTCTTGTAACTAAGAATAATTGCAAAAGTTACACAACCAAAAATTCAAAAAGCACTTACATCTAGAGTTTAACCTAACTAAGCCTCATCTAGAGTTATATTCTATAATGCTTTTATAGGACTTCTATTGAGGATGTGCACTACTGTATTCATTTCTTCTACCCACTATATATAGGGCATTTTTGATTTGGACCATACAATGATCCATATCCATCATCATCCTATTTCACCTTTCCACAACTCCATTTTATTGTGGAGTGTAAGGGGTAGTATAATATCTATGTATGCCTTCAGTGGCATCAAAATCCTTGAACTATTTTGAGATGAACTTACCACCATTATCTATTCTAAGATATTTCACTAACCTTCCCACCTATTTTTCAACCATAGCTTTCCAAGTAAGTAAGTTAGAAAAACAATCATAATTTTTCACTAGAAAGTATACCCACTATTTCCTAGAGAAAACATTGACCAATAACAAAAAATAATGAGCTCCAAAATGGGTAGGTGTTTGCATTAGACCATGCAAATCTATATGTTACAGATCTAATACTCCCTTAGCTATTGAATCTTAACCAACATCAAATGAATGTCTAACTTGCTTCCCCAACTAACATCCAGTACATACATGATGACTATTCTAAATATAAGGAATCCCCTTAACCATATTAGTTTTAATCAACGTAGTTAAATACTGGAAATAAAAATTCCCATACCTTTCATGCCAGAGTGAACTTGTGATATCAACCATTGTAAGTGCACTTTCCTTTGCTCTATGTGGATTTGAAATTATACAAGACTTTCCCACCAATCCAAACAAAAATAATCTTGTTTTCTTTGGTACTAATTAAACATTGTTGTCCTTAAAACTTTACAAAAAAAATAGAGTTTCTAGTGATCTCACTAATGGAAAGAAATTTTTTATTCATGTTTGGCACATACCTAACATTCTTAAATGTATACCATCTAGTACCATCAAATCTGATCTAAATATTACCATATCCTTTCATAAAATGAGTCCTACCATCTCCCAAAGATACAAATTCATTAAGTCATTTTCAAAATAAATCACATACTAGTCCTTATGGCATGTATAATGGTGAGATGCCCTTGAATCAAAGTACCAAGCTTGATCTACCATAGAATTACCACTAAAAGCCATGAAATCAAAATTAGGACATAATTCCTTGCCATCACCTTCATCTACATTCATATGATGAGCTTTTTTTCTAGGGTTAGCCATATCATATTGTCTTTTCTTGCAATCTTTCTTGAGGTGACTAGGTTGCTTAGAGTAAAAACATTACACTTAGATATATTATTAGAACCACTTGTGAAGTTTCTATCAAATAACTAGTAGTTTTACAAAATTAGTTACCCTTTCCCTTGATGAAGAATGCACTCTCTATAGAAGTAGATGTAGAAACAACTATCTACTCCTACCGTCTCTCCTTCTATAATAGAAATGTGGGCAACTTTTCAAATTCCAAAATCCATGTCTTAGAAATAATGTGCAAGGACTCCACAAATGAATCAAATGAAGGTAGAAGATTATGCATAATTAGAGCAATCAAATCTTGCTCATTATGTAAAGCCTTCAACTGATCACTGATGTCCTTGATTTATAAAAAACACTTAGAAATGGAGCCACCTTCATGGATCTTAGTGAAAAACAAAAAAATATTCAAATATGATACCCTACCAGCTTTAAAAGCTTGATATTTTTAAGTTAGATTTTTCCATAGATCTGATGTTATAGTTGCATTTCTAACCTTTAAGTTTTGATTATCTACTACTAATAGTTTTAACAACATAAGAGCTTCATAATAATCCTTATCATAGTCATCATAACCAATGGTAGGCTTTTTCTCTTTATCGAGTATTATTTGATCAAGGTTCTAATATTCACATATTGTCAAAACCTTGTGACTCCATAAAATGAATTTTTTTCCTATCAATTTTTGTGAATCTAGAAGAAAGAGGCATTGTTAACTAGCCATTTTTAACTATTTTTTCAAAAAATGTAAATACCAAATAAACTATAATGACTTTACATAAAATTCCTCTTACCCACTGATTCAAATGATAAATTGGTCAATACCTCCAATTTTCAACAAAAAACACCACACTATTTAGGAAATTTTAAATTTTCCATCTTTAAAAACAACAAAAAATGGAAAAAAAATAATTAAGTTATGATATCTACAACTTTGATTTCAAAAATTCCTTCTCCATCAACATCGAGATCAAAAACCTAAAAAATGGTGAGATTTTCTCCTTCTAGAATGTTTTTGAGATAATTAGTCACTAGTAGGTCCCTAATAACCCTTATAAGCTAAAGTTTTGAAATATTTCAATAAAAAAATTAAAATTTTCATAACAAAAATCAACCAATCAAAAAATTGGACTACATGTAAAACTTTAGATGTAGATTTTGGGAGAAATACTTAGCCAAATTGAATTTTGTTAGTGCCTATAATCTCCTCTTAGAAAATAGAAATTTTTAGACCCATCACTCACCAAAAATAGTTACAAAATTAAAATTTTGTCTCTTCCCCAAACCATGTGGAAATGACCAATCAGAAAACTTTAAATGCAATTTTTGGACAAAATATTCAATCAAATTTAATTTTATATGATCCAACGAATGAATTCTGAGTCAATTTTTTTTATAGAAACAAGAATCGTAAAAAAAATTCTCAAATTAATTTTTTTAATTTTCTTCCAAGTTAAATGGCTAGTCATAGGAAAAAATAAATAAATTTCTTCCTCTCATGGCTCTCCATCAGGTGCTTCACGTTCCTCCCTAACAAGACCATCCTCTCCATTTTCATAGGATTCCTCTCAAGCTTCCTAAAACACAAGCCATGATTACCATATTAGATTAAAAAAATAGAGAGTGAGAAATAACTAGATTATATTTAGAGCATACATTCCATATCTAAACAATACACGAATGCCTATTAAATAGGCAAAGAAATTAGCCACTTGAGAAACATGTGAAAAGGGTGGGTAAAATAACCAACATCAATTAACATGAAAAATATAAGCCCATTAAAAAAAATAACCTCTTAACCCAATTGGTTAAGTATACTAACCAAATAAAAATTACCTTAATCAATAACCCAAGGTAAATACATAATTACGCTAACAATGTACATATTGCTTTACTCACATTATTATACATAGTTTCTTTCTACTTACTTGTACTTAATTTCTCAGCTTACTTGCACATAGTTTAATTATTATTACTTGTACATATATTATTTCAAAATACCAAAAAAATTATAACATGTAAAAATACAAAAACATTCAAATAACTCAAAACACCAAAAAGTTTTCAATTACTGTGCATTATCCATGCTTTACATTTTTACTACCTTATTAGGCTTACATTTCTCTATTATATGCTATTGTTTCTCAATTTATCTACATTACCATGCTTCATTTGATCTTATATGAGTGTGTTTAGTGATACCTAGCTCCTTGATTGCTTTACTCTACCTATTGAGAGGGCATCCTACTTTTACATTCGAGACATACATCGACATATCTACCCACCAGGGGCATCTTCTACATGAGTACACCATCTAGGTTATGTCATTATTACACCACACACTCTAATTATCATGTTGATGTACACTACTTACTAGCTTACATAGATTATTCTATCAACACTCACTAGCGTATAACACTTATGTATTTCCTAGCATCTACCTAGTCTTATACTACATGTTTTGCATAGTTTTACTTATTATTTTGATCAATTAGATGTGATAGTATTTTCCACATTTACATACCTTCCTTTATTGATTTGAGTAGCTAGTGTGATTTCATTTCTCAGTTCCTAATTTTTTACTTGTGTGTGTCTTAGGACATTGCCAATGTCCTTCATTTATACTCTTGTATGTGCTTGTGGCCCTCATACCAATCTTGCTTATTTGTAATTATATGTGTATATGGGCATTTAAACAGGCCTTATATGCTTTATTTTTCCATTCTGAGTGACATGTGACCATATCCCTTGTTTTTTTTTCCCCTTGGCCTTTTTTGTATACTTATTGCTTCTTGTCTTATGTGCTTGTTTGGTTCTTTGCTTCTCAATTGTTTGTAATGCCATGATCTACATCATGCATTATCTTTCCTTCTTAGATGCCATGATGGACATCATGCTCCATCCCTCCTTGAAAACTAATAAAATTTATAATTTTAGTTTAATATATTTCACATGCTATTACATTGTTACATCTATCTAGGCATAACCCTATTGATCTAACAATCTCCAATACAAACTACGCTATATCTTGAGACATCTTCTATATTATCATTATTATATCATATATTTTGTAGATTAACACACTTGTAAGGCTTTTTATTCTAAAGGCAGCCATTACAAGGTCTTCATTCCTACCCTTAGAAGAGGGGGCAACAAATAGGGGTTTTGTCATAGAGATCAGAGCCCTCTACTAGTCAAAATTAATTTTTAGAATACTCAAAACAATACTAAAATTTTAAAACATATAGAATAGACCAAAAAAATAGGGATGAACACATAACATTAATTAGAAATAGTAAAGGAAAAGAGTGCCCCATTCAGACTACAACACCCTATAGTAAAGTGTCCACTTTTTGATGCTCCTATCCAAACAACCAAAAACCTATATTTTTTAGAAATAGACAGAAAGGTAAGGTAAGGTTAATTATAATTTTGTCAACTATAGTCTCATTTATATTTGGTAGTTTTAGTACAATTTTAATTATATTATCTACATATATAGGGCATCATGTGTGACATGATGGCTCTCACTTCTATTTTTAGATTGGTTAGTTGGTACAACTTCTAGATCATAGTCTATGTTACAAACACTAGTGATTGGGGGTAATGTGCATAAAAAATTTGACTTCTTTTCTTTCTAGTGCATTGTATTACCTATGTATTATCATTATTTTCATGTATTATTCCATCTATTGGTGGTTAGTATCATTTTGGAGTGGCTTTCATATAAGCCTAGTTCTCAATTTTAGAGTGGCTTTCATACAAGCCTAATCTCCACCTTTTGGAGTGGCCAAGATTGGCCTAGTTTTTAATACACATTTAGCTATCCACGCCACATTACAGAGCATTCATGGGATTCATGAGCCATATCATATGACACACATTAATAACATTATTAGTTCATAGTTCACACTTAGTGGGCAATGATGGAGCCAAAGGACTAGCTAGCCTTTGTATTCTTGAGCCACCTACTCAGAGGGATTGGACACATAGTCTAAACATCAATAAACACATACATGATCACATAGATTTATTACATAGTGGGTGATTATGGAGCCAAAGGTCCATCCTTTGTATTCTTGAGCCACACTTGGGGAATTAAGAACTTAGCTCCATTCATTATATTACTCTTAGTACAACACATACCCAACATCACTGAACATCACAATAGGTTTTGTATTAGTTCACATACTTGGTGAAGTGTATTTGTTCCTTTTACTTCATCTCTCTTTTACTCAACCCTTGTATGTGCCTATTTTAGACATAGAATGTCTAGTAAGAATTGATCTACTCATTTTCATTGAAAATTTATGATTCATGTTGTGCTCTCTCTATACTCTCTCTATACACACTCATAATCACATATCTAAATGGGATTCACCCTTGCAGGTAGGTTTAGGTACACTTTATATTTTTCCTTTATCCTAGTACTTCACTTTGATGCATCACTAAAATAAAGGGGGGAGAAAATGTAGTCATATAAAAAGTCTACATTAGTAGTTTGAGTGTGTTTTGTGACACCACATTTATAGGTCCTTTTTGCATGCTCTTATGATCCTTATAGACACCTTTTTGCTCATTATCAATCATTTAAAACTTTTTGAATGATCATTATACCTCAGACAAGTAGTATTCCACATGTCAAACTCGTTCCCCTAGGTCTTGAGCTTATAAGATAAGAGCACCCCATTTGGACTATAACACCCCATAGAGAAGTGTCTCAATTTTTGTGGTTCTATCCATTTTAATTTTGATCCCTGATCATTATTTTCATCTAGTACTTATCCTTACTTAGGTCATCTTAGCATGAATACATCTAAACCATGATTAATTGTTCCCTATAAAATCCCACTCAAAGATCATTTACAAAGGAGGTGACCAAACTTACAAAGCAATAAATAATAAAAATAAAGTGCTAAGGAAAACTTCTTTATTCTTTACACACAGTCACCCAAAAAAGATACAAACCTACTCAAATATTCATACTAATCCCTAACCACCTCAGACACTATCAATCTAACATTTCCATCTTCATCACACTATTGCACAAAGCACACTATGTGGGAGAACTACATATGACTTAATCCCTCTTTAGAGTATTGGTATATATGAAGCATAGCTACACAAGTGGTGTGGATTGCATGTTTAGTACATCTTACACACTAAATCCCCTCTTTTTCAAGTGACTCTAATGTCACTTTATCAATCATGATGGGGTGTTAGGGTTTGAAGACAAAATCAGCTCCACAACAAGTTCCATTGAAAGCTCACACTCAATTTTTCATAGGCATGCTAACATAGGAATAATGAAACTACCCAAAATGTGTTAGGTATCTATGATAAATTTTGAAAATAGTGGTAGGAATGGAAAATAATGTTAGACACCAAAGTTTCCACTTTTTTATTCTCCTATCCTTTCACCCTATGAAAGCCAAATTTAGGTTTACGACACCTTCCTAGTCTTACGCAACCATTTTCAACCTCTGTATCAGTCATATCAATCTATTTTCTAGCTAATTTTTATTTATTTTTAATTATTTATAATTTTATAAAGGTTAAAAATAAAAATATTTGCACAAATTAGGACTATATTTATTGTTATATTTTATACTAATTTATTAATCTGGACCTTTAACTAAAATAGCAATAAAAATCCATTATTCCCAAATAAGTTAAATCAAGGATGTATGTTATTATTTAATCATGATATAGGTTTTATGGAATGATAATGATATGTTGATCATGACAATTAGGTGTTGATAGAATGTAAAGAGGCATGAAGGTCAGTCCAAGGCCTAGTAAGGTATAAAGACTATGATGTAGAGTGAGTGTGGCCTAATGGGGTATCAAGATCAGTTTATAAGGTAAGCATGACTAGGTGAGAATTGAATAAGGTGAGTAAATTTTATTTATCCATTTTCATGAAGTTTGAGGTTCTAATTTTAAGGATAAGGCATGAAAATTTTTTGGAGGTCTTGCAAGTCCTTAGAATGAAGGGTTCTCAACTTGAGAAGGATTTTATTGGGATAATTATCTTGTCAAAAATTTATATGGAAACATAATAAATTCATGTTAGATGGGGAAGGGTCCTAAATAAAAATTATATATATTAGTTTTTGGATTGAGGGGCTAGGTTTTATGAACGATCGTTAAGAGTGGAAACATGTTTAAACCCTCTTAGAACCCTAATAAGGACCTGATGTTGAAGATGTTGATCAAAAGTAACTAGAATGGATTGGTATGCTTAGGTAAGATATTGGAAATTTTATTTGACTCTCCCAAGTACCTCTTGGTGGTATTGGTTTGAGAGAAGAGAGAGAAAATGTTGAGTTACAAACTTATTTTTGAAGAACTTATTGTAGAAGTCAAAAATTATATTGGACATATTAATAAAGTTGATGGAGGAAGAATATAAAGAGTCATTTGTCATTAACATAAAGTTTTATGGAAAATATTTATACATAATTTATTCTAAATTTTTCATCTAATTTAGTGAGTTGCTAACAAGCCTAATGGTGCAAATAGTGAAAATTTGAGGTAGCAGTGAAAAGATGAATTGAAACATATTTTCATGATAAAATAATGAAACCAAGTACATGGAGATATTTTTTTATATTTTTATTTGTTATTAATTATTTTTGGATATATTTTAAGTCAATTATAGTGGTGAAAATGATGAAGCCAAAATGGCTTGTCTGACTTAGTAAGGTCTGTGTGTAGTGAGGTCAATAAATTGGTATGTAAGACCAATGGTTTCCACTAAAACATATGATTTTTATATTTTAAGATAATTGGATATGTCATAGGATAATTTTAATGTATTTTAAGTCTTTTAAAATGTCTATAAACGTGTTTGAGGTATGAGTCACCATGACTATGTTTTAAGGTAATCTGGTAGTTCTAAGAGAGTGAGTTGCATAGGTGTTCATTAAGCCTTATATTTTAAGTGGAAATGTATAATTAATTTTTTAATCACCATAATGTAATGTATACTGTATATATATTATTATTTTATAATATTTTAGTGTCTTAGGTATGTTTGAGATTCATTATTGCAGGATAGTTTTTTTAGGCACACAAGCCTAATAAGGTAATTTATCCTAAAGAAGGTTTCAAGGTATGAATGAAGGATGAAAATCTAAAAAATAATGGAAGAGGACAGAATATTTACATTAATAATTGGTTTAATGGTTTTAAATTGTTGTATATTTCTATATGGGCATAAGAGAATCAAATTTTGGCATTAAGAGATAGACCTAATGCAATTAGGTCTCCATGATACCTGAAAGAGAAATGAGGCCTAATTGAGTCATGAAAAAACAAAAGGGAATAAAATATAATTTTTAATCATGTAAAAAATATGTACTAATACATTTAATATGGAATACCTAAGATGTTAAGGGTGTGCGGATGACTAAGTGGTATATGAACAAGGAATGATATTTATACAAGGCAATTTTAGGCCTATATGATGAAGTGAAGTGTAAGTAAATAAAATATAAGATTGAAAAATATCAATAAGTATTTTATACCATAATATAGGTTTATATAAACTATAATGAAGATATAATAGGATTTATATGTATGAAAATCAAGGTCATATGACATAATCAATCTTGAAGAAACCTAGTTGAGAGAAGAAACCTAGAAGGCAGTTTGAGAGGGTTAAAGAGTGTGAAGAGATAAAGAATGTGATCATCATATATTATTTGATAATAATATTTTTATAAATGTGATGAAATAAATTAGGTTTTTAATTTGTTTCTAATTCATCTATGGGGTTGGCACCTTCTTGCAAGTGGGTTCTTACTAAAGCCTAGTCAAGTGTGTGCTTGACTATTTAGGGTTGGTGATCCATGTGGAGTTAGTGATTTAATAAATTTAGTATTTTTATTATATGCATATAGTTTATTTTCATATATAAATGTTTTTTCTTCCCATTTAGGGTTTCTCACATATGTGATGTGTTCTTGTATTTTATGCTTATGTGGATAGTTGCCTATGCTTGTTATATCTATATGTTTATTTGAATGATTCATGATTTCTTAAGTGTAATTAAAATAAAGGTTTTTGAAGATTGATTCACCCCTCCACCCTCTTAGTCATTAGGATTCAAAAAATTGGTATCATAGGCTGGTACTTTGAAGCACACCTAACATCTTGAAAGATATTCTTGAAGCACAAGTATGTATAGTCAACAAACACAAGGAGGTTTATAAACCAATAAGGTTCCTCTCTTCAATGGGAATAACTATATATATTTAAAAATATTAACTAAGAACTATATAATTTCATTGGTTTATGACATATGATAATCTATTGTTTATGGTTTTATTCCACCTTCTACACCACCAACTGATGTAATAGGAAATATGGTAAATGAGAATAAATCTAAGGAAATGAATGCCATTCTATGTGGTCTTTCATAGGTAGAGTTTGTAAAGTTCATGCATTATGATAAATCCAAAGTATTTGGGAAAAGTTTCAAACCATTTATAAAGTAAAAACTAAGGTAAAATTGGAAAATTTGTACACTCACCATAGGTAGTTTAGAAGTCTGAGAATGAAGGAGGATGAAAACATTACATCCTACCTATTAAGGGTTGATGAAGTTACCAATGTCATCAGAGGTCTTGGTGAAGAATTGAAAGAGTATAATTTTTCAAAAGGTATTGAGATCCCTAACTTCTAAATTTGATTCAAAGGTGTCTATAGTAGAAGAAATGAAAGATATGGATACACTTCAGATGGATGGGATTTACGGCATCTTGATTTCCTATGAGATGATAAAAATTGAAGGAATACCTCCCAAGAAGGAAGTAGAATTCAAATATGAGAATAACTCAACTCCAAGGAGGTCAATGATGAGGCATATTCATATATTGATTGGATGATTTGATAGCCATGTCTTCTAGGAAATTGAAGATTGGATTTCATAAGTACAAGGGTAAGTTGCCTTTCAAATGTTTTAACTATGGTAATATTTGTCACTTTGCATCTAAGTCTCATAACAAGGATAATACTAAGTATGATGAAGAACATGATGAATATCATGGTGATGATAAGAAGCTCTATAATCCTAAAAAAAGTAAGAAATATTTTTATAAGTATCAAGGCAAGAAAGAGTAATTTAAGAACAAGATAATATTATATACCAAATAAGATAATAGCTCATATTATTTAAGTGACATAAGTACATATGATAATGATGATGATAGTAATGAAAATGGCAATAATCAAAACTTATTCATTGTTATCAAAATAGACTAAGAGTCAAAAGGGAAAGGACATATGGATGGTGAAGAATCAAATGAAGAAGAGGTTGACGTTAACCTTGATGTATAATTGGTGAGTACTATATATGATTTGAAGTTCCAAAGAAGGAAGAATCAAAAACTAAGATCAATGGTTAAGAGTTATGAGGATCAAGTCAATCTCTTTGAAGAGAGACTAAGAGTCAACACTAATGAACATGAGGAGATCATCAAATAGATAGAAACTTAGATTTAAATTATCATTAAAAGTCTCAAGACCAAGGAGGAAGAATGTATCAAGTTCTAAATAGAAATGGAGTCCTTGAAGGTAGAATTGGATCAGGCATCGATCAAGTTAAAGACACATTAGAGATTTGAGAAAAGTATTGAAGTTCTTGGTTATATTTTGAGTAATCAAATGTCTGTAAATGATAAGATAGGTCTGGGTTCTATTATAGGCTTAATTTTCACCCTTGGAGAGGGTTTTTCATACTCGCTTCAACTAATCTATAATATTGGGACATCCCCAGGTTATGGGTAACCTATGTTGGGGTTGAACCTCCAGAGCAGGGTGGCTTCCTCTTTGATGCTCACCTAAACTAATGATAATACTAATTATTCATGGTAAAAAGGGTTAAAAAGAGAACAAAGGGGTTCCTAAGAAAGCTATAATGGTGATGCACCTAAGTTAAATGGACACTCACATAAGTTTGAACTCACACTAGATCAACAAAATACATATATGACTTACTCAATATCACAATCTCACTAGTTAAATAAATATTTAATATAAGAGGTTCCATGATGAAAACTAATTTAGACCTAAAAATTAGTTTAAAAACACTTTTAAAGAGTTAAGTAGAAGGATAATAAACTAGGAATAATCTCCTTCACAAATTTAACATACAAAAGTATACTAAGTATTGATTAAAGACTAGATATAGGCAAAGAGTTTATCCTATTACTTTAAAAGGTAGTCCTTAAAATATTTTGATAGGGTTTAACCATACCAAATGAGCACACTTTTTCAAGAGTCACAATGAGTATCCTTGTCTAAGGAAAGAAAATGCTAAATTCTAAAAGTTTAGAGCCCCTTCAAAGAGAATGAGACTGGGATATATAGGAGAAAAGAGATAGAAAGAAAGGATGTGAGACCATGATATAAATTAAAACACCTATCTTGGGTCATTAATTGAACCTAAGCCACCACTTTTACATTTTAACTAATGAAAACCTTGCATCTTCTTTTATCAATCAGAACATTACTTGTGACTTGTTGAGTGAGAAGGTCCCTAAAGGTTGTTTAGGTTGCATTGAATGCCCCTACTTGTAGTTCCCAATACTAGACCTTTTATTTGATTTTTAATGCTATTTATCACTTGAGTTTAGAACCTTATGAACATATATTTGACATAATCATGGCTTCATGCTTTTTTGTCAACTGCTTGTCAAGACTATGGCCATGCTAAAGGACAAAAACCCTTTACATTAGTCACCTAACTACTTCATTTTCATAATTGGATCATAGGTCCCACCTATATAAAGAAAAATAATCTAAGGACATTGGTTTTACTATAGTTTTCGATATTAAAACAAACTTGTAGACCATATAGCACCTTTTGAACCCCACTTTATTTCTATAGGAACTAGGAATTCATTAGACATAGATTCTTCTTTAATCGATAAACCAATCTCAAGAATGAATCATATAAGATCTAACTTAACAAACCAAAGATAAACATTAGATCCAATGGATATCCCTTTTACCCTTATATCCTATTGCATTAGTTAGACTATTTGGTGGTATTTGAACTAGCTCTAATGGCATTGAGAAGATCCTACAAAACCCTATGTTCATGGTCAAAAATAGATTCTCAACTTCCATCAATAATCTTGAGATCATCTTTAATCTGATTGGTTTTTGAAAACCAACTCATATCATTTTCATGTTGACTCAACTCACTCTATTGATATCAATTTGTATGAAGGCCCATGGATTGTTTATATTCTACTAGTTGAATGTGTCTTTGACACTAGTCATACACACATTCACCTTTGAGATTGGCTAACCATTTGACCTCTACACACCATCATATCCAACTATATAATGTAATATGAACTATTTATCTATCAATATTGACCATTTGAAAACCAACATTTAGTTTATGGTCTTAAAGTTGACATCCTCACTCCCTTTAAATAACATTTGTATGACCACAAAATTCAAAATAGTTAGAATTGTCTCATTCTATCCTTAATTTTGACATCTCACTGATCATCATTCAATATTTCCTAGAATATGGTTGATGTCCTATGGACTATCAAATTTAAGAGTAGGTATATTTTTTCTAGATCTTTATTTTGATGTTGGTACAAATATCTCATGTTGTAAGACCATTTTTAGATTCTTATAAATTGAATAAAAAATTTAGTGGAGGCCTAAAATTTTTAGGATATGTTCCTAAGGTCAAAAGGAACAAACCCATTTGATTTGTTAGTCCTAATAACTTATAAAGTAGAGATATTCAATTCTCAAGATATTTGGTCCATATCTAGTTCTGTGTGATTTCTTAGTGATGGTTGAGCTCAAATGACCAAGAATGGAAAACATAGTGAAATTTGACTGAGGATCCAAATTTGCACATGCATAACTTCATTTATGCTTTTGCAAAGGATTTAGAACCTAGTGCATAACAACTAGGGACCAAGATGAACAAACCCATATGACTAATCTCCCCTACAACTATTGCACATGTGAGATATAGCCTCCTCAAGAGGACCCCTTGGCTCTATTTGAACTACTTTGAAAATGGCTAAGTATGGAAAAACAATAGAATTTGGTTGAGAGGATAACTTTAGATCTCCACAAATTTTTATGAATTTTGGTGGAAGACCTAAAACTTGGTGCATATAAACTTTAAACCAACCCATATGACCAATTTTCCTTGACTCATCGAAAGTGTGGGATATATCATCAACAAACTTCCCACTTGGCATTTTATACCACTAGACCCAAGTTGCCTAGATGAACACAATGAAGAACTAGATGGATTCCTTTCATTTCCATACTTAACATAAACACTCTTGACATCCAAAAGTGGCTCTTTAATCCATATATATTATCATCCATTATAAACCTAATCTATTTAGGAACAAGCTTGGTATGTGGGATAAAAATGGCCAACATCTTTGACAACTCATAGGGAAGCATGCCTGCTATTCTTTAAGAACTTAGTCTTATCTAGTCCATTAGGAATGGATTCATTAGCTTATGAAACTAAGCTAAACCTCTCTTGAAATAACAAGGATCAAAAGAACAAAATAAAACAAAATACCTGAGGCACTTTGAAACAACAATATAGAAAAGAAAAGTACACAAGATACTTTAGAAGAAAGCAAAAAAAGTACACTAACATGTACAATATGTTACAATGGATGTAATTATATTTAATAATATGGATTTAAATGAATACCATTGACTAGGATGGTCAATAAATTCCCATATAGTTGATCAAGCTGAAAATCATTATGTTCTTTGCATTTATGCACCAAATAGGGATTGTTCCATAACCTGTCAAACATGGTGTGGTTGCTTGTTTTGGCCTTATTCAAATCCCATTTGAGTACTAGGTACCCTTATTCAAAAATATTTGTTTTATATCTATTTTCAAAGGACATTTTTACCTAATATTGATGTGCTTCCAAAGTTTTCATAGCAAGGTCCCTAGTCTCTTCTAGCTCTATGAGTTCTATCATTTTTAAATTCATGGACTCATCCCCCATCAACTCAAGCTAATGGGATAATTTGAATGTAGGCATATTAAGGGAGATCGGAAATTTTGATTTCATTACATACATAAGAACATATAGATAATTATCAATAATAGTATTATGAGTCACCCTATTAGTCCACAAGGTTGTCTTTAGCTTGGTGTGCCATGTTCTCTGATTCTCTTTCATGGTCCTTGTGATGATCCTCAATAAATTATTGTTTGTGGACTCTACCAATCCATTTCATTAAGGATAGTAGTTTTAAGAGGTGTTTAATTATATGACCAATTTGAGAGCCCACTCACTTATCTTCATACCAAGGAATGTTAATCCATTATCAAAAACTATGGTGGTAGGGATGCCAAACCTGGTTATAAGTTTGTCATTGAAATCCAAGATTGCACTTTCACTAGCCTCCTTCAAAGAAATGGCTTCCACCCACCTAGTGAAATATTTATTTGTAGTGAGCATCCATTTATTCCCTACAATTAATGGTGGATTGATCATCCCCATGAAGTCTAACCCCCATTTCATCAAGGGTTGATTTACCTAGATAGGATTGAATGGAAAAGCGACTAGATTTTGCTTTCTTGTAAAGAGGGAACACTTTTGGCATTTTATAATCCATGTATGACCATCCTTTAAAATATTGGGATAGTAATAACCAACCTTAATTATATTTGCTACTATAGTTCTAGGTGTAAAATGACCTCCTATAGGTCTGTCATGGAACTGCTCCAAGAGTTTGGTCACCTAGTTATCATCTATGCATCTAAGGAGTACCCCATAGAGGTCCTTTATAAAAATAACACCATCAAATAGCTCATAAGGTGTCTATTAAATATTAAAATAACTTCTCTTGGATCTATCCAATCCTTGGGGGAATTCTTTTATTACTAATAAGTGAGCCATCTTATGAATCTAGCTCTCTTAAAGTGGAGGTGTACCTACTTGTAAGTTATCTTGAGACGTAAAAATAACTTCCTTATCTTCTTAGAGGTCACTCACCATGTGTTCACATAATACCTTACCCTTGAATATCTTGGTAACCTTGATATCTATGCCATAATCCATGACATTTGTGATCCAATATACTCTCTTCTCATACAAATCCTAGTTAAGGAGGAAATCCATAACTACAAGATGAGACACCATAAGATGGATCTTTTTGTTGGAGAGTATGGGCTTGAATATCTTGAGGCTTCTCAATGCTACAATAACTTGCTTCTTAGTAAAAGTGTGCCTTACCTCATATACTTCCATCCCTTGACTAAAAAAGGTAAGTAATTGCTCCATTGCTTCATTATTATTCTACATCAACATAACTAATATGTTGTCAATGTTAGCAAAGGTGTAAAAGATGAAGTCCTTTGAAAAATTAGGATTTAAGAGTGAGGGTGCTTTGGTAATGTCCTACTTGATGGATTCAAAAGCTACCTTGCCTTCATTTGACCAAGTAAATTCTTAGATATTTTTTAACATGGTGGTGATAGGCTTGACTAGGTTTACAAAACCGAGAATGAACCTTATCACAAAGTTGATATTCCCAAGGAATATTTGGATACCATTTCTATGATTTGGCAAAGATAAAGCTAAGATAACACTTACTCTATCATGTTAAATAGATAAAACCTCTTTTGAAATAATATGACCTAGTAGTTTGCATTCGTACATACAAAATACACATTTTTAAAGATTTAAAGAGATCTCATACTCTCTACATCTCTAGAATATTAACCTTAGATAGTCCATATGCTTAGTAGCATTCTTATAGAAGACTATAATTACATACAAGTAGACTAGCACCATTTTATTTAGTAGTCCTCCAAATGCCAAGCCCGTTACTCTTTAAAATGTTACCACAATATTGGACAATCTAAAGGGCATCTTCTGATAAGCAAATTTCCCCCACTTGGTGGTGAAGGCAGTCTTGTACTAGTCCTCTTCTCTCACTAGCACTGGGTTATAACCTGAGTATCCATATAAGAGAGAGAAGTGTTCTAAACTAATAACTACTTACAAGAGTTGCTACATGGATGGTAGAGGGTAATGGTCCTTCAAATAGACCCTATTAAGGTCCCTAAAGTCTATACATATCTGATCTCCTTGATCTTCATTCTGATATGTACTAGATTAGCTACCCATGAGAAGTGCTTGATTTGGAAGATGATTTTGGATTCAATAAGCTTTGTCAACTCCTTTCTCATGAGCTCTTTAATCTTGGAATTTATGGGCCTCTACTTTAGCCTAATAGGCTTGGCATTAACCTCTAACTCTATTATGTGTTGGGTTAGATTAGGATCAAAACCTTTAGGTCACTATATTGCCAAGAAAATATGTCTATATATTCCTTATAAATATCTATTAAAGCATAACTTTCAAATTTAGTAATTACCTTTCTAATCTTGAGGAGCTTATCTTCAAAGATAAGAACTCTCTCGTCATTTTATTCATTAGTTGACATCACTAATTTATCTTTCCTTATATGGTCCCCTTCATGAAAGAGGCCCTCTAGGGTGACTATCCCTTTTGGAGGCTTATTGGACCTTAATTACACAATATTATCCATATAATGATGCTACAATTTTCCTTGGTTGAGGGAGGAGAACTCTGCTTCTTGCTATAAGAAACATGCAATTTGTTTGTCATTTTCAAAAACTTGTGAATGAGATTCATTATCTAGAATGGATGGTCTTACTACCACTTTGATATATGGTTGAACATTAGTTCTTTTTAAATCATTTAAATGATAAAATGAGCCCCCATAGTTGCTAGCCTATCAGCATGTTGATTTTGGCCTCTTGGCACTGATTGGATGTTGAAATCCTCCAAGTCTTCAATGAGGTCCCACAATCTATGTTTGTAGGATTTAATTAAAGGGTTTTTAGTGGAATTCTAACCTCTGACCTATAGTACAACCATTTCACTATCTCCATATACTTTTAACTTCTTTATCTTTCTCTTATTAGCCCATTGAGGGCCATGGATGAGACCCTTATATTATACCACATTACAGGAGTAGCTAAATTAGAACATGTATGAAGAGAAGTACTTATCATTTGATGGGGAAATTATCATGACATGTTTACCCACCTCTTAATTTCTCTTTAAGCCATCAAAGAATAACTTTCATAGACCACTAAGATCGTCTCGAGGCCTTATGAGGGATGGCATAGGCTAGTCTTCTTCATGAAAATATAAAACACCCAAGTCTATTTCTTCAACACCTTTTAAGGGGTCCACCAACTATCTATACCTACATATCTCATCTATGAACACTTATAGTGCCTCTTCTATATGAGTGTTCAAATCTTACCCCATTTCAAATTCATCTTCATGAATGATGGTGTAATTTATTTTGATAATATCTGGCCCATAGGGCTCTATATGGAATTATATAATAGGCTTAACTTTTATTGACACTTTGGTCCCATACTTTGTCCTAAATGCCATATAGGACTAGTCTACTACAAGATAGCCCCTTATCTTTATTGTGAACTCTATGGACAAACATAGTGGAAAGTGAGTAGGAACATCCAAGATCAATACATATTCAGCCATAAAGACACTAGGATAGGATTACAAGGTCATATTGAAGTCCCTAATTATACCAAATGTCTTAGAAGAAGAACCATCAAGTTGTAACACTCCTTTTGATAGTGGTTCATATTTTAGAATAAGTTAATTAGTTATAGACTTTGGCATCACCTAGGTACTATCCCCATTTTCCACTAGGCAATTATGCACTAAAGAGTTGCCAATGATTAGTAAAATATAGAAGGAAAGAGGCATAACTACATTGCCTGATTACCCTTCATTTGGCACTTTGGTTGTATTAGTGAGAACCTCATTTACCTTGTTTGGTGGTTTTTCTATAATTGTTGTAACATTATCTTGAACAAACCTTCTTTAAGAATGTCCACCTAACTAGGAATGGAGAGAATATCCTACATACACACACTCAAATTTAACTTCTTCATTTGTTTAATAAGTTCATGGGTGAACCACCAACCTTTCTTTGGGAGCCAATACTATTGTCTATTGAACTTATGAGCCTTGGGGCATAAAAAGATTCCCTTGGCTCTAAATTCTTGGAGGTATTGGAACCTTTGTAGTGACAACAATTCCACTTGGCTTTGTCAATGAAGGAGTAATGGTATGCATCTCTTTGACTACTTCTCAATTACCATCCATGTTATTTCTTTTAAATCTTGTGTTTTTTACCATTAGAATATAGGCCTGGCTAAAACTAGCCTTATGTTTAGTTGCATAACACTCTTCTTATTCAGAGTTCATAATTATAGCATTTGCTTTGATTTAGTCCCTGATTAGACCCTTGACCTTGTGGAGGCCCTTATGACTTGGTCATCATAGGTAATTTTTCATTTTGAGCCATGAGAGCATGGTTGTATCCAAAATTAGTAGCTTGTTGCCATTGGTCATTGAAGGACTAGTTAAGGTCAATATTTGGGACCATATGTTGACTAAAAGACTAATCCCAAGACATGGTACCCTCTACTTCTTGAGCCACATTTTTTTCAATTGGGACCAAGTAGATGGAAGTACTAGAAACATTAGGATTGTAGTTATTCTACATATTGCATCCTGTTTGTCTTATCTTTGGTTTTGACTTTGGCTATAACCTTGGACGTTCTGCTTGAAAGCCCTACTATTGGGGTTGATATGAACTTTGATAAAGACTATTGAAAAATTGTTTTATTTTGAAGTTTATTAGCTCATTCCCCAAGTAATAAAACATGCTTTTGAACTCTTGAATGTTTTTTTGCTCTAGTGAATCATTAGACACACTAGTACAAGCTTTTTCTTGATTTTGTGTAGGGAATGCAACAAATGTTCGTGTAGAAAGAATGACATCCAATATAGGGATACTAATAGGAGGTTGTCTAATTTTAGGAAATAAGGGAATTGGTAATTTAGATGTAAGTTTTACATCTTGAACTAGATAATTTTATGCCTTAATAACCACCTCATATACATCTTAAAGTATATTTCCTCCCATAGATTAGATCACTACTGCTATATCACTATTTAAAGCCTTTAGATAATATGGGAAGGAAAAGTTAGGGTTTGGTTTGACTGTGATTGGGATTCTATCCCAATTTTTTTGAAACCTTGTGTTGAAGTCTTGCATGACTTCATGAAGAGCCATTTTAAGGGTAGTTAGTTGCTCTCCAAGTGACAAATGGTCACTTTAATATTCAAATATTTTACACAAGGCCTCCCTTATTGGTCCCATATTTGAATGGAATTAACATAAAGGCATCTATACCAATCTAGGACCTTTCCATTGAAATAAGTAGATAACAAGATAATAGATATATTCTCTTCAGTGTCATTATGGATATCTAAAAATTTAGCTATGCCCATGAGATGATCAAAGGGTATTATAGCTTGGTCTTCAGTGTAATAGGAAACACTTTTAAGGGTTGTAACTAGGATATGATCATAGTGAGCAAGGGCTAGAGGGATTTTGAAATTAAAATCCAAAAAATCTCTAGTGACTTTCATGGCTATCCAAGGGGTTAATAATGGTTCTCTTGCAGGGGTAGGCCTTCAAAATGACCTAAGAGTAAAATTTCCCTAACATGGATGAGTATTGGCAAAACTTAATATTTTTGCTAAGTTTAAAGGTATTTCAAAAATTTCAAAAGGAATACCTCTTGAATCTAACATTTTTGTCACTTTGGCATGAGATGAAGCTACTACTCTATACTAGAGTGTTATTTATTCCTTTTGGATATTCTAGATGCTATTATTAGGGAGTTTAATTATTGTAAATTTGATCAAACTAACATCAATATTTATTTTAAAAGGTGTATATCACACCAGGAATACTAGAAACTTTTATAACCTTAATTTTCACACTTGGAGAGGGTTGTTCAAACTCTCTCCAACTAAGCTATAATATTGGGATAACCCTAGGCCGTGGGTAACTTATATTAAGGTTGAACCTCTAGAGTAGGATGACTTATTATTTGATTCTCACCTAAATTAATGCTAAACCTAATACTTCATGGGGAAAATGGGTAGAAAGAGAATAAAGGGGGTCATAATAAAGCTAAAAGGGTGATGCACCAAAGTTAAATGGAAACTCACATAAGTTTGAACTTATACTAGATCAACAAAAGACAACTATGACTTACTCAATCTCACAATCTCACTAGTTACATAAATATTTCATATGATTTGCCAGATGCTATTATTAGGGAGTTTAATTATTGTAAATTTGATCAAACCAACATCAATCTTGATCAATATTTATTTTAAAAGGTGTATATCACACCAGGAATACTAGAAAATATTATAACCTTAATTTTCACACTTGGAGAGGGTTGTTCAAACTCTCTCCAACTAAGCTATAATATTGGGATAACCCTAGGCCATGGGTAACTTATATAAAGGTTGAACCTCTAGATTAGGATGACTTATTATTTGATTCTCACCTAAATTAATGATAAACCTAATACTTCATGGGAAAAATGGGTAGAAAGAGAATAAAGGGGGTCATAATAAAGCTAAAAGGGTGATGCACCAAAGTTAAATGGACACTCACATAAGTTTGAACTTATACTAGATCAAGAAAAGACAACTATGACTTACTCAATCTCACAATCTCACTAGTTACATAAATATTTCATATAAGAGGTTCCAAGATGAATACTAATCTAGACCTAAAAATTATTTTAGAAACACCTTTAAAGAGGCAAGTAGAATGAAAATAAACTAGGAATAATCTCTTTCACAAATTCACCATACACAAGTAGACTAAGCACTAATTAAAGACTAGAGATAGGTAAATAGTTGATCCTATTAATTCAAAAGGTAGTCCTTACAATATTTTGAAAAGGTTTAACCATATCAAATGAGCACACTTTTGAAAGAGTCTCGATGAGTATCCTTCTCTCAAAAAATAAAATGATAAATTCTAAAAGTTGAGATACCCTTCAAAGAGAATGAGACCAAGATATATAGGAGAGGAGAGATAAAAAGAAAGGATGTACGAGAAAGTTATCATGAAAAAAACACCTAACCTAGGTCACTAATTGAAATTAAGACACCACCTTTACATTTTAACCAATAAAAACCTTGTCACTTCTTTTATCAATTAGGACACTACTTGTGACTTGTTGAGTGAGATGGCCCCCAAAGGATTTTTAGGATGCATTGAATGCCCTTAGCTACAGTTCACAATACTAGAACTTGTATTTGATCTTTCATGCCATCTCTCACTTGAGGTTAAAAACTTATGATCATAGATTTGATTAAATCATGGCTTCATTCTTTTTTGGTGGTTTTTTTCAAGACTATGGCCATGTTGAAGGATGAAAACCCTTTTTATTAGTCACCTACCTGCTTCATTTTCATAATTGGATCATAGGTCCCACCTATAGAAGGAAAATCAATATAAGGACATTAGTTTTCCTATATATGTCTATATTAAAATGGACTCATAGACCATATATCACCTTATAAATGCCACTTTATTTTTTTAGGAGCCATAAATTCATTAGACACATATTCTTCTTTACCCAGTGAACCAGTCTTAAGAATGAATCCTATAAGCTCTAACTTAACAAACTAGATATCAACATTAGATCTAATGGCATTCCATTTGTGCCCCTATATCCTACTACATTAGTTAGAATGCTCTATGTAATTTGAACCAACTCCAATGGCATCAGGAAGATCATGAAAAACCCTATGTTTATGGTTAAAAATAGCTTCTTAACCTCTGTTGAGAATCTTGGGCTCATATTTTATCTGATTGTTTATCAAAAACTAGTTTGGCTCATTGACATGTTAACTCAACTCACTCTATCACTCCCGATCTATATGAAAGCTTATCGATCATCAATATTCTACTAGTTAAATGTGTCTTTAACACTTGTCATGTACACATTCACCTTTAAGATTTGATGACCATTTGACCTTTACTCACTGTCATATCTAAATGTATGATGTAACACAAACCATTGATCTATCAGGACCCATCATTTAGAAACCAATACCTATTTCATGGTCTTACATATGACATCCTCACTCCTGTTAAATGATGTTCATGTGACCATCATTGACAATTGTGAGATCATCAAATTTAAAATCAATGGGATTATCTCATTATGTCCTTAATTGTTATGTCCCACTGACAATCATTCAATATTATATAGAATGTGGTTGATGTCCCATAAACTGTCAAATTTAAGAGTAGGTAGATTTTTTATAGATCTTTATTTTGATGTTGGTGTGAATGTCTCATATTATAGGTCCATTTTAAAAGGCCTATAACTTGAAGATCAAAAGTCATGGAGGCCTCAAACTATCAAGATATGTTCCTAAGATCAAAAGTAACAAACCCATTTGATCCATTGGTCAAAAAAACTTATGAAGTAGAGATATTCAATATTCAAGAAGTTTGGTCCATATCTAGTTCCATGTGATGTCCTAGTGATGATCAAGCTCAAATGACTATGTAAAACTTAGTGAAGTCTGACTAAGGAGCCAGCTTTGCACATGCATAAATTCATTTATGCTTTGGTGAAGGATATGAAACCTAACACATAATAACTAGGGACTAAGATTAATAAACCCATATGACCACTCTCCCCTATAACTAATCCATGTGTGAGATATGAAATCCTCAAGAGGATCCCTTGGATCTAATTGAACTTCTTTGAAAATGGCTAAGTATGGAAAAATAATAGAATTTGGCTGAGAGGCCAGCTTTAGATCTTCATAACTTTTGATGCATTTTAGTGGAGGACCTAAAATTTAGTGAATATAAACTTAGAAGAAAAACGAGCAAACCCATATGACCATTTTTACTTGACTCATCCACACATGTGGGATATAGCATCAATAAACTACCCACTCAACATTTTTTGCCATTAGACCCAAGATGCCTAGATGAACATAATGAAGAACCAGATGGATTTCTTGCATTTCCATATTTAACCTAAACACTCTTGATATCCCAAAGTGGATCTATAACCCATATATTTTTTCATGTATTATCAAACTCATCTATTTGGACACAAGATTGGTATGTGGGCCAAAAATATCCAACAAGTTCAAAGAAGACCAAAAAGAGAACAAGAAGAGTTAGACCTCAGAGACCTATGTAAAAAATCTCAAATTGGAGACTCATATTAATCATGAAAAAGTGACTAATACCAACATTAAGATACCAATAAGGTATTTTAATGCAATGAGGTATTTCAATTATTTCAATGGTTAGTTTTTTGCTTGTCATAACTTTGGTCATAAAACAAGTGATTGTAGAATGGTCTCAAGGATGAGATATTATGGGACCATGGGATAAGGAGTAATCAATCAAGAGGTATGTATATAAATTTTGTTTTTTAAAATTATCACAATATGGGACACATTGTAAAATTTTATCCTAATGGAGGTTGGAGGCCCTCAATACTTAACAAGGTATATGAAGTTCCTAGAGTGTATGAGAAGAGTCAAACATTGGTATAGAATCCAAAGAAAGTCAAGACTGATAATATTAAGGCAAATGGTCAATATGGATTATTTTCTAAGATATAGCAAGGATCAAAAGTGAAAGAATATCCATAACACTTTTTATCTTCATGTGTTGACAAATTAGTCAAATAAAAGAAGAAGGATGGCAAGATGGATGAGTTGAATGTTTTAGTCAAGCCTAAGTGGATTATAATGAGAGACTATCAGTATCATTATTTAAAGATAGCTAGGGAGTGGTTTAAAGATCTAAGAATCTCTTGAATTCATGGAGTTTTGAGATCCATATGGAAAGGCATGATTCCATTAGGCCTCATGGAGACACTCTTGTATCTATAGAGGCATGAGGTTATAGTCAAAGAAGGATTCATCTTGAGAGGGTTTTAGGTTGTATATGTTGTAAGATATATGTTGTTTTATCTATAGCTTATATGCATATAACAAGGTGAAAGTATTTTTGGCATTGATTCTAGAGGTCAGTTTATAAGAAGTCATTATACATAAGTTTGAGCACAATATTATGTCTAGATACTTATAGAATATGGATTAATTTGTAATACAAATATAACCATAAAGATAAGTTGAATGTTATTGATAGAACTAGAAGTGTGATGAATTTTTGTGTATCTAATTGGTATATGAGAGGTGCTTGAAGTATGTTGAGAAAGGTATATGAGTCTTGATGACTCATATGATGAGCACAAACTATGAGGACAAAGGGGGAACATGTTTATGATCCTATTACCAAAAATTGGAAAAATATCATAAAGGGACAAAGTTCAAAATGGGGATAAGTATCCTATTTAGAGATGTTTTTGATAGTGTCTTCCATCTTATGACTCAACAAGAGAGTATGGTGCTAGAGGGAAATTTGTAGCTTTATGTTGAGAAATGTGAAGATAGTGATAAGAAGCATGGTTTCTTGAGGTATAGTCCAAATGTTCTAGAAGATGTCTACAACAACTGGTATGAGCCTAAGGTAATATTTTGTTAGTATTTCTATATGTCATTCATTAAAATTCAATTCTAAGGATTAGATGAAATCTTGTAAATAACCCTTTGTCATTCATGTCAAAAGGGGGAGAATGAGAAGATGGAAAAAGTATCATTTTGAAGTAATTTTATTTGTGTATTGTGTTTGGTCATCATTGTGTTTGCCATCAATGAAAAAGGGGTATTTTGTTGAGATGTTTTTATCATTGATTTCAAAAGGGTGAATCATGAAATTTTTTATTGAGATTCTCAAGGAATTTATAGATCAAACTAGGAGTAATTCTCACCTTTAAATAATGTCAAATTTTGATTGAGCTTATCAAAGAATTTATAGACATATTCACATGGAGTTACTCTAGCATGCCTGGGTTGTACCCCACTTTGGTGTTCCATCATATTATAGTAAATAAAAATGCTAAACCAATTAAATAAAAGATATGAAATACACACCTCAAGGTGGAATTATTAGTCAAGGAAGAACTACAAAAATTCTTAAAGGCCAGATTTATTTGGCCAATAGATTATTCCAAGTGGATCTATAATATCATACCTATTACAAAACCATAAGGAGAAATACAACTATATACTAAATTTTAACATATAAATAAGGCATTTCCAAAAGATAGCTTTCCTTTAACAAATATTGACATGATCATGGACTCTATAGAAGGATATTAAATGCTCTCCCTAATGGACAACATTTTTGGTTATAATCAAATAAAAATTATTCTAGAAAACTAGCATAAAATTTCATTCATTACACCATTGGGGACTTTATGCTACCAAATGATGCCCTTTAATTTAAAAAGTTCTGGTTCAACTTACTAGAGTGCCATGATAGTCATTTTTATGACATGATGCATGATATTATAGAAGAGTATGTGGATGACATATTAGGAAAGTCTAAGCTCAGAGAAGAACACCCAATGGTCCTTAGATGGATTTTTTAGAGGCTTAGATAATATAAACTTAGACTAAACCCCAAGAAATGTGTATTCAGGGTCAATTCAAGCAAACTCTTGGGATTCATAGTCTCTTGATGAGGCATTGAGGTAGATCTTGCAAAGGTGAAAGCCATGGTTGAAATGCCTCCACCTAAGAACCTGAAGCAACCAAGGAACCTTCAAAGGAAATTATAGGCCATTCATTATTTCATTTATTTGTTGAAAAATAAGTGCTTGATTTAATAGTTTTGGGAATATTGGAGTGTTATTCCTAATTTAGTTAAAGGTTTAAGTTGAATAAATTAGTAAATAATATTTCAATAAATAGAGTATTGATTTATATAAATTATTTGACCTTCATATATTTCTAAAAATAGTAATAAAATAAGAGAAATATAACTTAGCTTAAATATGACTAAGACAATTGAGATAGAAGATGGTACTAGCTGTACAAGACTAGGACACTATCACAAATCAAGATCTAGCTTTCATTCAATAAAAAGATAGGAAAATAAAAAATAAGAAAATTTAGGGTCTGACACTATAGTCCAAGTCCTACCACTATTGTCCAAACTAGTCATAGAGATTTGAGTTTGATGGGTTTTGTCTATTTTCCCTGTATTAGTTTGCCTATGAAATTTTGAGTCTTGAATATTGACAGAGATCTTTGTAGAGCTGATTTAATATCCATCCCTAAACTTTAAATATGCTTGAATGAAACTTTAGAAATAAGGGGGGAGTTAGTGTGTTTAAGATGCACTAGATGTGTATCCACACCATTGTATGGGAACATTGCCAACATACCAATACTCTGAAGAGGGATCAAGCCATATGTATTTCTCTCACTTGATGTGCTTTATGAAATAGTGTAATGAGGATGCAAAAATTCAAAACTAGGTGTGCTTGAGGTGGCTAGGGACTAGTGTGAGGATTTGGATGTGCTTATAACTATATTAGATGGTTGTATGTAGAGAATAGGGAAGTTTGCCTTAATGGTCTTTCTTGTATTCTTTCTTGATTTTAAAATAACTATCAACCCCTTCTAAATTAACTTTGAATGGGATTTTATAGAGATCTATTGGTAATGAGTTAAATCCATTCATGCTAGGTTGACACAATGAGGAAGAGGAACTAGGAGAAAATGGTCATTTGGGATCAAAATGTGATTAGACAAGAGTGCTAAAAATGGGACACCCTAGGTTCCAACACTATAATTCAACATAGGTACTATTTTCCTATAGGTATAAAACCTAGGGGATGTAATAAGAATGGGAAATTAGGTCTAGCTAAGCTAGAATTAGGTCTCAAAAGTCTACAGATGACTAGGATTCAAAAAACGGTGCCTAGAAGGGTCAA
Organism: Torreya grandis; assembly: GCA_037957365.1. Lineage (NCBI taxonomy): Eukaryota > Viridiplantae > Streptophyta > Pinopsida > Cupressales > Taxaceae > Torreya > Torreya grandis. Next base: position 1,025,589 of record JARHVA010003472.1, on the reverse strand, counting down.
GAGAGCATGCAAGAGGGACTTATGGGTTGGGTGTCACAAGCCACACTCAAGATACCAATTTTGAAATTTTTTACTAATATATTCCCCCCCCCTTTATTCTAGTGATATAGCAAAGTAAAATACTAGGATAAAATAAAAGTAGAAAGCATACCTGAACTTATTTGTAAGGGTGAATCCCATGAAACTATGTGATGTTGGGTGTACATAGAGATACCACATCATGAAGTGTAAATATGTAAAAAAATATATGAGTAGATCAGTTCTTACTAGATAAACTATATCTAAAATAAGAATGTACAAAGCTACATAAGAGAGAGAGGAAGAGAAAGGAATGAATACACCTCACTAGGTACACAAAGCAATATAAAACTTGTTATGATGCTAAGTGATGCTAAGTAATTTTTGGTATGTGCTATACCAAGAATAATATCATGAATGGAGATAAGTGCTCAATTCCTTTAGAGTGGCTCAAGAATGCAAAGGCTATCCCTTTGGCTCCATCATTTCCTACTAAGTGAAGTTACATGATCATGTGTGTTTTAGTTTATGTTTGGACTATGTGTCTAATCCCTCTAAGTAGGTGGCTCAATAATACAAAGGTTAGTTAGTCCTTTGGCTCCATCATTGCCCCATGAAGTAAAGATATAAAATGATACTAGTATGAATGTGTGTCATATGAGATGGCTCCTAAATTCCATGAATGCTTTGTAATCGAAAAATGTGGCATGGATAGCCAAATGTGTATTAGAAACTAGGCCAATCTTGGCTAACTAAAAAAAGTTGAGATTAGGCTTATATGAAAGCCACTCCAAAACTAGGAAATAGGCTTATATGAAAACCACTAAAAAATGTGGAGTTGGGCTTATATGAAAGCTACTTCAAAATTATACCAATGACCTATAGATGGAGTAAGGCATGTAACTACTAAGAATTCTTGGGTAAAATATTAAACTCAGAAAGAAAAGAAGTCAAATGTGACACATACATTACCTCCAATCACTGTTGTTTATAACATGGATTTTGATCTAGAAGTTATACCAACTACCCAATCTAAAACTAGAAGAGAGAACCATCAAGTCATGTATGATGCCCCCTATATCTAGATTCTTTGAGAAAAAGTCTACTAAAATTATTGAATTTGAACTTATCTATATCTATCAAAATTTTAGCTAAGTTGACCTTTATACCTATTTTCAGAAAATATGTGTTTTTTACTATTTGGATAGGAGCACTAAAAATAGGACACCCTAATGTCTGATGTTGTTCTCCATGTCTAACACTATTGTCCTTTGCTGAAATTGATGATTAGTCTATAATCATCACTAATTTTTTGGTCTATTCTGCCTAGTTTGACCTTTGATTATTGTTTCAAGTGTTCTAAAAGCTATTTTTTTTACTAGTAAGAGCTTTGATCTTTGTGACAAAAACCCTATTTTTTGTCCCCTCTTAAAAAGGTAGGAATGAAGACCCTACAATGACTTCCCTTAGAATAAAAATCCTTGCAAGTGTGTTATAATATGAAATACATGATATAGTAATGATAATCAAAAGGATGTCTCAAAATATAGCATGGTTCATATTGGATATTGTTAGATCAATAGGGGTATGCCTAGATAGATATAATAATGTAATAACATATGAAATATACTAAGATAACACTAGAAATGTTAGTTGTTAGTTATCATTGAGGGATGGAGCATGATGTTCATCATGGCATCCAAGAAAAAGATAATACATGATGTGGATTATAGAACTAAAAATAATTGAAAATCAAACAAGCATGCAAAGGAAGAAGTAAGAAGCATACAAGTGTGGCCAAGGGGCCAAACAAAAAAAGGACATGGGCACATGTCACTCAAATTAGAAAACAAGCATACAAGGCATTTTCAAATGCCACATACACATACAACTGAAAATAAACAAGGTTGGCATGAGGGACACAATCATATAGAAGAGTACAAGTAAAGGACATTGGCAAATGTCCTAAGGCACACATGATAATATAAGCAAAGGAGATTGGAAAATGTCTTAAGGCACATACAAGAGACAAAATAGGAACTAAGAAATGTAATACATCTAGCTATATAAAACAAGAAAGGAAGGCATGTAATATACTGAAAAATACAATCGCATCTAACTAATCAAAGCAAGAAGTGAAAGTATGAAAGACATGGAGTACAAGACTAGATATAGGATAAGAAATACAAAAGTGCTATATACTAGTGAATGTCGATAGAGTAATCTATGTAAGATAGTAAGTAATGTACATCAACATGATAATTAGAGTGTAAAGTTTAAGAATGACATAACCTAGATAGCGTAGTCATTTAGAAGATGCCCTTAGGGGGTAGATGTATTGATGTTTACCGTGAATGTATGAAGTAAGATGTCCCCTTAATTGGTAGAGTGAAGTAATCAAATATTTGGGAGTCACTGCACACACTCAATGAAGATCAAGTGAAGCATGGTAATGTAGATAAATTGACAAAGAATAGCATTAAAATAATAGAATGTAAGTCTAGCATGGTAGTAGAGATGTAAAACATGGATAATGCATATAATTGAAATGTTTTTGTATTTTTAAATTTTGTATTATTTTTATATTTTGAATTATTTGAATGTTTTTAGATTTTTCACATATTTAAGTTGTGTACAATCAATCATAAAAAGACTATGTACAAGTAATTTTTTGAAGAGTTATGTACAAGAAATCAAAAATAAACTATGTACAAGTAATTTGAAAGGAAGATATATACAAGCAATTTGAAATAATCAATATATACACAATGATGTAAAAGACTAGGTTAGAGGTGATAAAAGGTCTAAGGATGGATCTCACTAGGGATAGAGATGGAGGAAGGGATCATGGCCATCATATAATTCCTTGTGATCATCATCATAAGTATCATTGTATGACATAGACTTTATATACATGGTGTCTTTCTACCATAGATGAGCTAAAGGTTACTCTGGTGGTGAAGATGTTGAGTTTCCTCTGTGAAATATCCCAAACTAAATTTGGATGCTAATTCCTTTCAAAATTGATTTCAACTAATTGCAGGCATTCAGTCAAAAGGAACTACCATATCCAATGATAAAACAATACAATGATATAAATCTGAATGTAATTGCAAATACAGTCTAGATATCATAAAATAATAAAAATAGGGTCTTGAAATCTATCAAATTACAAATAAAATCTAGATCTGTGAGGCTTGAGCTGCTGTGTCCAAAAAACACAGTCGTTGATGTCGGTTATGCTACCGACGTAGGTCGATACACTATCATCGTTGATTGCCTGTGTCTGATCTCTACCTGCCTGTGACTATTTGCCTATCGATGTTGTTCACTGATCGATCGATGTCGGTCTACCTACTGATGTCGGTCACTGATTTGTTGATGTTGGCCTCTGTAATACCCTGTAGCCTGCAACTATGAACTGTGCCCTTCTTCACTTTTATGAATCTGCTGGTACAGCCTGAAACTGATCTGTGCAGATTTTGTACATCACATGATCTAAAGATATATATCTATATATCTATATATATATAGATCTTAAATCAAATCTAATGAATAAATACCTAAAAACCTCTGCATATGCTGACCACTTGATATACCCAATGAATGACCTCTGAAGCCCTAGATTTGGTCAATAAGCACAATCTAAATTCCATCATGAATCCACCCCTAAAAAGCACTGGGTTTTTGTCCAACTCTTCTCCAATCTGCTGAAGGTTTGCATCCTCAGAGATTTTAGCTGAATCACAGATTCAAGCTTCATAATACTTAGAATGTTTTTAGCAACAAAATATATGATTTGCTTTGCCCTCAAATTCTTTTAAAGGCTTCCCAGGAAACTTCTAGAAGAAGTCAACTTATTTAATATGTTATTTTATTTATTTCCATATTAATTAAATTAATTAATTAAAGTCATCCTTTTTAAGTAATATTAATTTTTTGGACAACTTAAATTAATTAAATTAATTAATTTACTTTATCCTAATTTTGGGGACATTACAGTCCTCCCTTCTTGGAGATTGCTTGTCCTCAAGCAATTCACCCCTGACAACCAACACCAACTTCTAGGATCCCATATCATTCTCAGAAATCTACAAACTCTACTAGCTGAAACACTATGCTACAAAATATCTGTGAATACATTCTCCTTATTTCTCCTAAAGAGTAGTGTGATAATTCTCAATATGAACTTAACAAACTCACCATCACATACCTTAGTCTTTGCAAAAGACCGCTGCACTATTCTGATTATCAAGCTCTCCAATTCCCCATAAGGATGCTGACTAATAATTGGAAGGAAAAATGTCATGCAGCAAATAGAATCATTTACCTCATCACCTATAAAATGAGACTCCATCCTCTGAGATGACAACTCTTCAGCCCACAATGGATGATATAAGCCCCCCATCAATCCACATCGATGCATCAACCAATCATCTGTATGTGAACTAAAAGAAAGGTGATGAACTCTCCTCATTATGTAGTCATGGTAAAAGGTACCAACCTCTGTCAATAGTTGACCATCATAGTCCTGTTTTCTATCACCCGACATGGGACTAACCTTAGGGGAATTAAGTGTATTTTCATATTCATCTCTTATGTGAATAATGTTATATGTTATTTTTTGTCTTGCTATGTTGATGAGATTGATCTTATCTTTCACTTTTTGAAGATGATGCCTTGCATTGGCAGCCACTAATCTAGCCTCTTTGGCTTTTTGCAACCATTCTTCATTAATTTTTTTAGACTTCTTTACTTCTTCGCTGCCAAAATATACAAAATCAGTCCTCTTATTTTGGATATCTTCATGTCTACCAAACGGTGTAGGGCTTCCATCAATGGGTGATATCATATCATTGGCTTTCTCATGATCACAAGCTCCTATGTCACAAGAATGAGGGGACATAACGCTGCTATCCTCAAACCAATTAGTGATGACATCATGCCATTGTAAAATGTCTTCTTCATCATGTGTATTCAAAACACTAGTGGCTGCTCCACTAAGCAAAGGATCAACTTTCACATCCACTATAATATCTGGGACCCTTAATGGGATTTCATATGTATGAATAACATTCATGGAAGCACCATCTAATTCTTTACCATGATAGGATGAAGCAATGCTAGACTCATCACAAGAAACCATATCTTCATGTAGTTGATCTAATGTAACTGGTTTGTCTTCACCCATCACTTATTCTTCTTTTCCTTCATTTCCTTGTCCCTCAATCATATGCACAACACATGATTCTTGCACATCCAAAGAGGCTGCAATAGAAGACTGGTGACTACACTGACTTCCCACCATAGATAATGATCTGCTCCATTTGCCTCTGTGTCTATTCACCTCCAACCACTCCAAGGAATCCTATAATCAGTCTAAGGCCTGAACAATCATGGGCTGAGTAGTGATGAGAGTTTTCATCATTTCTATCTCTTCATTAGGCTTGGGCCACTTGGATTTCTATTTTGGAGGGATGTTGGGTGGTGTAAGCCCAAACATTTTGTAGAGTTTTCCCATTGTGAAACAATCTATCAATAAAATAATTTCACAAGGAATTCCACAACACAAAACCACATAGTCTGGCAGGATGCACAACTCTGATACCACTAAAAGATCCCAAACTAAATTTGGATGTAAATTTCTTTCAAAATTGATTTCAACTACTTGCAGGAATTCAATCAAATAGACAATGATATAAATCTAAATGCAATTGACAATATAGTCCAGATATCATAAAATAATACAGATGTGGTCTCAAAACCAAATTATTCTAGCAAAATAGCAAACTAGAATTAAAAACTTGGATTTGTGTGGCTCGGGCTGCTGTGTCCAAAAAACATAGTCACTGACGTCAGTTATTCTACCGACGTTGGTCAATACAATGCCATCATCAGTTGCCTATGTCTAATCTCTGCCTCTGTGACTGTCTGCCTGCTGATGTCAGTCACTGATCGGCTGATGTCAGTCTTCCTATCATTGTCAGTCACTAATCTACCGATGTTGGCCTCTGTAATACCCTGTGGCCTGTAATTGTGAATTGTGCCCTTCTTCACTTTTTTGAATCTACTGATACGGCCTGGTACCAATCTGTGTGGATTCTGTACATCACCTGATCTAAAGATATATATATATATATATATAAATCTTAAATCAAATCTAATGAATAAATACCTGGAAACCTCTACATATGCTGAACTCCTGATATATCCAGTGGATGACCTCTGAAGCTCCAGATCTGATCACTACGCACAATATGAATTCCATCACGAATCCACCCCTGAAAAGTGTTGGGTTTTCATCCAACTCTTCTCCAATCTGGTGAAGGTTTGCATCCTCAGAGATTTTAGCTGAATCATAGATTCAAGCTTCAAAACACTTAGAATATTTTAGCAACAAAAGATATTATTTGCTTTGCCCTCAACTTCTTTTAAAGGCTTCCCAGGAAACTTCTAGAAGAAGTCAACTTATTTAATATGTTATTTTATTTATTTCCATATTAATTAAATTAATTAATTAAAGTCATCCTTTTTAAGTAATATTAATTTTTTGGACAACTTAAATTAATTAAATTAATTAATTTACTTTATCCTAATTTTGGGGACATTACACTCTGGGACATTTAAATCTAGTAGTAGATGTCTTCAATGGAAGTGGTGAAGATTTTTTCGGTGGTGGTGTAATCTAAATAATATCTTGAACCTTTTGTTTATCCAATCTCTATTGTAAATTTGTACATGAGTTTTTATCATGGTCTATGATCCTATGAAAAACATAAAATAGGAAACCATCTTACCATGATAACCTACTAATAGATCTGTGTCTTACTATAGGTAGTGTGATTAATCCACAATCAAGTAACATTTGTAGTATAATTTTTAGTTGATAATATGCATTACCTATTTAAATCTGAATGATTAGATCTATATCCATATAGGTAACCATGTGAATTGTATATGTAGTGTCATCTGTTTATGGCTATGAATGTGGAGAATAATTCGAGAGTGTAGTGTAAGATGGTAAGAGTGATGTAGGATGTGTAATGAGATATCTAGAGTCATCTTGGTACTCTCTTAGTCTAACTAATGTAAATCTCAATCCATGCAAATATTTATCTGAGTGTGGGTGTCATATCATCATCTAAAGTATCTTGGGAATCTATATTAACATCATGTACATATGGTAACTTAAAATTTACCATAAGGGATAATTTTGATATGGGAGTCTCATCAACTATAGTAGTAGAAGATGATGTTATGAGAGTATCTATAACTATCAGATTAACTATAACTATTAAAGGAGTTATATCTATAGAATCAAATGGTATTATTGGAACTATTATTGGTGATTGTATAATTATAATAGGTATAAGAACCATGATTGATGGAGTAGCTAGAATTGTTGAAGTTTCTATGACTAGCTGGGTATCTAGAGCTGAGAACATAATTGTAAGTGGAGTGTGAGATGTTCTAGTCTCTCATACTTCATATGTATCTTTTTTATCAAGAGAAATTTGATGAGGTGGTGACTAAACTATGATATGAGGTATCTCATTTGGTGAAATAGTCAAAGATGACTTTATAACTCAATAATATCTATATTATTGGTTATTTATTGGGCATGTGTATAGGTATCCTTCATGGAAAAATTTAACACATCAATGAAAATTATAAGGGCCTACCCCCATATCATGTATCCAAGGTCACCCAATTAAAATGTTATAATGAAGAGGACTCGGCATGACTTGGAAATATGTAGAGAGGGTTTTGGGCCCTACCATGATATCCAAAGTAATGGTACCCAACGTCTATCATGGTATATCATCAAACCATCTAATTTTATTATATGATTTTTGTATGGATGCTATATCTACACCCATGGTCTATAATAATGTAATATTACATATATTAAGTTTGGAACCACTATCAACTAGAACTATCTTAACTATGTTGGTTTTGACTTGAGCTTATATGAACAATGGTAAATTTTAATCAATAACTATCTAAGATGGCATGTCCTCATGATCAAAATAAATATCATATTTTATAGTTTTTAATGTGTTGACAATTTATGTAAAGTAAGAAGGGTCTAAATCAATGGGAATAGAAGTCTGAGTGAGTGACTGATAAAGAATGTCCTTGAATACATTGGCTTTTTGAAGTAGTTCTAATATGGAAATCTTAGCTTGTGTGTTTCTCAATTGATCAACAAAATCATATGCCTTATGTGGATATACTTGTGTAGGTGGGTTGGGCTTGGGACAGGAAGGAGTAAGAGGATGTCAAGGTTACTGACTAGGTAGGGGAGGCATGGTAGCACATCAAGTAACATCTCTAACTATATTATCTACTATCTTTATAGGACTAGTAGTATCTATAGGAGGAGAGTGAAGATAATTGATAGGTCGAGGTGGTGGAGGGACAAAAGGTGTTAACTAGGCTCTTTGGTGATGGGTAGTGACCTAGGGAAGAGTAAAATGGACCATTCAACATAACTTGACGTGGGATAGAGGCTCCAAGGGAGGTGAAGCAAGAGGTATCTTAACTATTTAACAATAAATTTCTTAACATCATCCCATATTATGAAAATTAAGCATGAAATGAAAATAATTAAGCTTTGTATTAACATATGGTAAACTTTGTCATTCATGTACATGATAGAACTGAGTATGGTCTCCTTATTGCTTGCAAAAAATGTAAGAAATATGTGTAAATAAGTGAGATCCATTTTTGTTTTTATGTGGAATCTATTTTTAGATGTACGACGATACCTCATGAAAAAAAAGGGACATATTATATGCAATTAGAGTTTTTTAAAATGATGTTTTTAAAATTAATAAGGAATTTTAAAATTTAATTTGAATTTTTGATTTTAATATGTAGGTAAAAAATCAAATAAATGTTGGAAAATTCTTGATTTAATGGGACCTAGTATATGCAACTAGGGTTTGGAAGAAAAATATATATTTAAAATTACTATGGAATTTAAAAATTATATTGAATTTAAAATTTAAATAATCAAGTAAAAAATTAGAAAAAATATTTGTAAAAATCAGCAAGGAATTTACCCTAGGGGTTTTATGTGCAAATGAAGTAAGTCAGAATCACCAAATGATTTAACAATTTTGGGAATATTAGGGTATTATTTTTAATTTAGTTAAAGGTCTAAGTTTACTAAATCAAAAAAAAAATTGTAATAAATAGATTAATAATATTTATAATTTATTTAACCTTCATAGATTTCTAAAAATAGTAATGAAATAAGAGAAATATGACTTAGCTTAAATAGGACTGAGATGATTGAGACTGAAGTTGGTACTGGCTATGTAGGAATGGGACACTATCAAAAATAAATATTTGGCTTTCATTCAGTGAAAGTATAGGAGTGTTAAAAATAAGACACTTTGGGTTCTGACACTATAGTCTAGGTCCTACTGCTATTGTCTAAACTAGTCATAGAGATTTGAGTTTTTGGGTTTTGTTTACTGTCCCTGTATTAGTCCACCTGTGAAATTTAGAGTCTTGACTATCAATGGAGATCTTTGTAGAGTTGATCTAATATTAAACCCTATAACTTCAGTATTCTTGAATGAAACTTGAGAAAGAGTGGGGGGGGGGGGTTAGTGTGTGTAAGATGCACTAAATGTGTATCCACACCCCTTATATGCACATGCTACCTACATGCTAATATTCCAAAGAGGGATCAAGCCATATGTAATTCTCCTAATTGATATGCTTTGTTTATAGTGTAATGAGGATGACAAAATGCTAAATTGGGTGTGCTTGAGGTGGCTAGGAATTGGTGTGAGGATTTAGATGTGCTAGTAGCTGTATTGGATGGCTATATGTAGAGAATAGGGAAGTTTGCCTTAGTGGAATTTCTTGTATCCTTGTTTTATTTTTAAATAATTTCCAAACCCTTATAAATTAACTTTGAATTGGATTTTATAGAGATCTATTAGTCATGGGTTAAATCCATTTATGCTAGGCTAACATAATGAAGAAGAGGAATCGAGAGAAAATGGTCACCTAGGCTCAAAATGTGATTGGATAAGAGTGCTAAAAATGGGACACCCTGGGGTCCAGTGCTATAGTCCAACTTGGGTGCTATTGTCCTATAGGTATGGGACCTAGGGGAATGGAATAAGCATGGTAAATGGGGTTTGGTTAAACTAGAATCAGGTCTTGTAAGTCTATGGATGATTGGGAATCAATAATAAGGTGCTTAAAAGGGTCAAGAGCATGTAATAGGGATATATGGGTTGGGTATCAGAAGCCACACTCAGGATAACAATTTTGACATTTTATATGACTGTTATGCCATCCATTTACTCATCTCTTAAATAAAGGAGATCAATTTGACTATAACCAAAAATTCAAAAAGTTATTTGATAATCTATAGTAATATCTAGTGAAGCCTTTAGTCCTCTCACCACCTGTATCAGGAAGACCGTTGCTCTTGTATATATCTTCTATGTTATGTGTTATAAGGGATCTTTTATCTCAACATAGAGATGAAGGAAAATATATATCTATATATTATCTAAGTATAACACTTATCTCATATTAGCTCAATTATACCCCTATAGAGAAACCTTGTTTGGTTGTGATCTTCACCTCAAAAAAAATCAAGCATTATACATTGCATAACAAGTCAGTCTAATATAAAAAAGTTGAACTTCTTAAATATAGGTTATCTAAGTAATCTATAATAGAAGAATGGATAAATGGATCGTGTTGTTAAGTGAATTGGATATTAAGTATGTGAATCAAAATACCATCAAGGATAATATTATCATGGATCACTTAGTAGAATCATGCATGATAGTCATAAAACAATTAATAATATCCTTCCTTGATTAGTCCATAATGATAACTAAAGAATCACCAGGATGGAAATTATATTTTGATGGATCATTTACCATGTATTGGTTAGGAACATGTATCCTTTTAGTAATGCCATAATGAGATCTAATCCATAAATCCTTGTTAATCTCTTTCTCATGCACCAATAACATCATTGAATATGAGGCATTGATTTCTAGGTTACAACTTGCCATCTAGTGGAATATGTAGCATCTTTAAGTACTTGAGGATTTTCAGTTAATTATAAAACAAGTCAATGAAAATTTCCAAACCAAGGATAAGAATTTACTTCCTTATAAACAAATGGTTGATTAGTTAAATCAAAAAAATTAGTTTATAAATTTTGAATAAGTGCTTAGATGAATTAACAAAGCTCCAATCATAATGGCTACTATCGGATCTTTAATAGATCTCCCAGAACACATCCTTGAAGGTAATTTTCTAGTTGAACACTTATTATTGCCTACATATCAAGCATTGGCTCATTATAAAATATCTATAGTCCCTAATCTAAGTCAACCATGGTACCATGACATTAATTCCTACCTCCACAATAATAACCATCCACCAGACCTAAATTATCATCATTATAAGGACTTCATCTAATGAACATCCCATTACACCATCCTCGATAATACACTCTATCTACGAGGCTATGTTATGACCCTATTAATATGCCTAACATTAGGAGGGATATATTTTAAATCAAGGAGGTCCATGATGGTATTTTTGGAGGCCATGTCATTAGAACTACCCTATGCAAGAATCTAATATGGACTGGATACTATTGTACAACAATGGATCATGACACTTGTCAGTATGCATACAAATGTGTAGCCTTCTAGAAACAAAATAATATCATACATACCCCCACTCAGTAATTTAAACCTATAATGAGCCCATGGAATTTTTCAATATGGGTTCATTATCATAGCCACTACATATTTCACTAAATGGGTAGAAGTAATTTTGTTTATATATATTATAGGTCTACATATATCTAGATTCATTTTAAATCAAATCATTTATCACTTTGGAATCCTATCCAAAATCATATTAGATAATGGAAAATCATTTAAGAATCAATATTTAGAATACCCATGAAATAGATATCATAGTTTATATCATTCATCCACACCCTACTATCCCTAGGGTAATGGACAAGAATAAGTGACAAATAAAATTCTTTTTAAAATACTCAAGAAAATTGTCAATGACACTAGGAGAAACTAGGATCTACAATTATATCTTGCACTTTGGTAATATAAAACTAGTTTCCAAATACCTAATGAGGTGACTCTATACTCTTTGGTATATGGGACATAAGCAATCTTTCATGTCGAAGTTGAAATCCCCTCATTGTGTATACCCTTGCAGGACATAATCACATATAATGAATACAGAAAAGAGTAGCTACAAAAACTAGAGTTCTTGGATAAAAAGTGTCAAAATTTTCTTGATCATCTTAGGTCATATCAAAATAATCTAAAGGGCCAATATCATAAGAAAATCTAGTCCTAAGAATTTGAAATTGGTGAGCTATTCCTTAAAAAAAACCAATGTTGACCATGAAAAGAAAGGAAAATTTGAAGCAAATTGGCTTAGGCTATATGTTATCATTACCAAATTTGGGTTAGGATCATAAAAGATGGCCAATATATATGGATATGAGGTTGATGAGCTGATGAATATCATGCATTTGAAATGGTTTTATACCTAGAGGGATTGAAAATTTTGATCCTCCATCTGTATGACCCCATACTTGGGGGTACTCCTATCCATCATTCTACTTCCTAATTTTTTTAATTCATATCTTCCCATCTTGTCCACTCACCTCCCATGTGACCCTGATCTTAATGGTACATATAATAAGATATATTATCTTAAAATAAAGATATATTAATTTCAACAATTAGATAGATTCATACTGAATGTATGAAGAAGACACCTATTGAAGAGTCATATAGAACATCTAATTCACCCTAAAACTAATATTTCACTATAATATCCTAATATACATACAATCAATTTTCCCAAATGACTCTTCTCACTATTAGCCTTAATATCACCAAAATTTACTCATCCCCATTCCTTACCCTAAGCATGCATATGCTTGTACCCATTAACTTCATTATTAAAGAAGGGTCATAAAATATTTATCCTCTAGGATATAATACATTTGCACAAAATAGTATCCTAAAATATTTACCTAGTCTTTAAGACTATCATTATATGTGGTTTGATCTTTTTTCAATTGTCACAAAGATTATTGGGCCCTATTTTCCTTAGTTAATATTTTAGGGTGCTTTATAGATGGCCCATTTTGCCAAATAACATTTAACAAAGTTTATTAAAATTATTTCTCTTGTAAATAAACTATCTTCTTTTCACACTCTATACATATTAATCAAATATTAATTAGGACATCAATATCCCATTTTGTAAATAGTCATCCTCATAATAGTAAAATCCCATATAGTTAGGTTAAAGTGTCATTTATTTTTATCAATCCCTTCTACCAAGGTTGAATAATAAATATTTTTACAAAAATCCTTTTACATTATATTTTTGAAACCTTTTTTAAATAAGTCATCTTGTCAATAATCAACATATAAATATAGTATTTTATCCACTTATTAATATTTTTATTAGGTTATCTTAGTTATGACATGTAAATATTTAATAATCTTCTATGTTAAGTTATCATAATCATTTTTTGTCATGTTTTCAGTTTGTCTTGTATTAGATAAGGTATGTAAGTGTTTATTATATCACATTATCTTTTTAAGTATGTTATTTTAAAACATTTGGTTTTTATCTTTTTTATTCTTGGGAATAGGGATGGCCTTAAATGACTACCCATTATGAAAATTGGGAATGTCATTAACAGTGTTCCCTCTTAAAGTCTCCATGCACTCTGAACCAATGTGACCTCAGCTATTCAAATGTCATAGGTACACTTTTAATCCAACTGCAATAGTAAAAATGGATTGCTAAAATTTCAAGTGGCTTCAATACATGCCACAACCTAAATTCCCTAATCATTACACTATCCCATTTGACCACCTTAACTCACTAACTGATCCATTCACCTCCTTGTTATTGGAGGATTTACCAATTACCCATTTTTCATACATATGATTATATTCATTACAGAAATATCTATCTAAAATCTTAGAACATTTCACAAACACATACTATTTAATTATATACATTATATCATTTTATCCATTTAATATAACATTAAAATTTTTTTAGACTGCAGGAATCAGTACTGCAACGTCACCGAACTGGTACAACATGGTCTCCCTATAACCTAAAATATGCTGGGTAAATTTTTTTATGTGACCAGTGATGCTAGCGTGACACGCCTTCCAATACCACGGGGTGGGGGGGAACTTGAACACTTCACCAATAGAGCCGCAATGAAAATTCTTAACCAACTGAACTAGGCCCCCCACCCAAAACATTAAAATTAAATATATAACATCACAGACTATATTTATAAATCATGTCATCCACATAGTTATATACCTAAAATTAAAATACATCTATATCATTATCATCATGTCATCACATAAATAACATTAGACAAGATCCTAATCATCTCCATAATCATACATCATTTCCACACATGAAAATGAATCCTAAGAATCTCATAATCATCCCATGTATCTAATCAATTAAATCCAATGTCTAATCTAACCAATATAAAAATCACATAACCAAAATATAATCACATGTCATATATGTTGGAAATATTGTCATTGATGTCAAAGGTTTATCATTATTGGTGATAAAGGCCCCATTGCATTTAATGTTATTAGTAATAAATATATCTTGGCTAATATGAGTTAATATTTATTTGATATTAACAAATATATTTTTGGTTGCATATGAGACAAAATAAGGGCCCAAGGAGAAGTCAAAGAGCCATCGGGTAAAGACAAAATAAGGATGGGATGCATTTTCCCATGAAGAGTCATTCTGGGGAATACCAAGAGTCACCAAGTGAAGACAAAAGAGTAAGGGAAAATTTCTCATGAAGGGACACTTTAAGGAATACGAAAAGTCACCAAAGATAAGGACAAAAGTGGGAAGGACGTTTTTGATCATGAAGGGTCACGACATGACTTTTCAAAGTCTTGAATATGAAGGGTCATCCAAGATTGGTACCATTTTCCATGAGGATTGAAGGGTCATAAAGGGGGAAGTCCAAAGGTCATTTGGAAATCTATAAATAAAGGCTTGAGAAGCCATTTGTAATATGGAAGTGAGAGGTTGATTTGATATTGTAATATCTAGCTTAGAAGAGAAATTGTGAGAGATGAATATGATTTGTATATGTTATATCTAGCTTAGAAGAGCAAAGGTGAGAGAGAGAGAGGAAGGAGATGTTATATTGATCTATCATTTGCTGAGATAGCAACATTGAGAGATAGGTGTGTGGTATACACAAAGGGGTTGGTGCTCATGAATTGTTGCTAGATTGGTGCTAAGAAAAGGGGTTGGTGTTCTTGTGGGTTGGTGCTCACAAATAGTAGCTAGGTTGGTGCTCACGAATTGTAGCTGAGGTTTGTACTCAGCAAAGGGGTATGGTGCTCCTGTGGGTTTTTTCTCATGAATATATTTGAGATTGATTCTCTATGGTTTTTCCCACATTGGGTTTCCATGTTATATCTGGTGTCTCTCTCTATCTTGTGTGATGTTTATTGTTTGAGTTTTATTGCATATCTTTAATGTTTGATTAAGTGGAATTTGATAAAGGGAAAGTTTTATAAGATATATAATATATTGATTCACCCCCCCTCTCAGTATATTCCATGCTTAACAATTGGTATCAGAGCAGGTTCCTTTAAAAAGGGTTTAATAGCTTGAAGGTAGATCAAAGAAAAGCATAAGATGGCCAAGTAGCTAAAGAAGGAGAATCAAGAGTTGAAATCTGTGGTTGAGGATCTTAAGGAAAAGGTGTGTATCTTGGATTCTAAGTTGGCTATAGAAGTAAAAGAAAATAAGATATTTATTCAGGATCTTAAGATTCAGTTAGAGGTTGCAAATTCAATTTTAACATCAAAAGAAGAAGAATGTAATCAGTTGAAGGTTGAGTTAGGATCTTTAAAAGAAAATCATGAGAAGATTATAATAAAGATTGAAAAATATCATGAAATATCAGTCCAAGGAAAGTAGGATGCAAGTTTTGAAGGCAAATCAAAGAAGCCAATCAGGTAGCCCAATGCTTTCAAGTTTTCAAATTCTTTTCATGGCCATTGTTTTATTTGTCATCATGTTGGTCATAGGGCAAGAGACTGTATGAGGAGAAGTACTCAGTCAAAGGGATATCTCAGTCACATTCAAGAAAAAGGTATGAGAAATACTATTTGCTTTTGTTTTCATGAGGTTGGACATATTGCTAGATTATGCCAAAATAAAGTAAAGAGATATTCAAGGTATTACAAAGGATTTAGAGACCCTATAAAATATGAGAAAAGACAAATTCAGGTTTGGAGACCTAAAATAGTAAAGGTTGACTAGGTTGAGTTTAAGAATGAAAATGAATTACTTGCTATAGTAGATAAAGAATCAAATAAGAAGGATTGTGCAGAATCTCTTGTTACATTTAAGCATGAGCTTTGTCAAGATAAGATAGATGCAAAAGTTGAGAAAAAAAAACATAATAAATGATAAGGTTAGTAAATCAAAAAGGTTAGACATGCTTAAATGGATTCTAAAATAAAAAAAAACAAGAATATCAAGGAAGAAACAAAGGAGATGTGGGAATCTCCTGATATTTATTTCTAGAATCCTATTGTGTGGGGTGTCTCTTCTAGGCTTCAAGGAGACACTTTTGAAAATTGAAGCATGGTGAATGCTATTGGGTCTTGGTTATGTTGCATGACAAGAAGGTGAGTTGGAATATTAATTTGTATATCTTTTGAGGGAATATATTTTTGAAGAAAATTTTGCATCAGTATTATGGTTTGAGGCTATTAGAATGATTCTTGCATATGCAGTGTTTCAAATGATTATGGTCATAATAAATTAGAATGTTGAAAAAGAGCTAACAATTTTAGAAAGAAGGAAAAGGATACTCATGTAGATTCAATCAAAGATCCAAGTTTCAAAGTTCCATTCATCAGAAAGAAGGTTCAGTCATGTTCATGGCAGAAGAAACAATCCGAAGATTCTATGTTGGTGCAAATAGCTTTGCATGTAGGAAATAAAGATCAGCCATGGTTCGTTGATAGTGGATGTTTGAGGCATATGAAAAGAGATAAGAGTAAAGAAGATCAATGGTGGCATAGTGAAATTTGAAGTTAAAACCACTACTAGGATAGCCATAAAACGTATTTTATGTTTGGATATTAGTAGAGCCAAAGCTAAGAATGTTTTGTAAGCATAATCTATTGAGTGTAAGTCAAATATGTGATCAAGAATACACCTTAAAGTTTCATGTGAAAGGTTTTGAGATTAGAAGTAAATATTCAAATGAGTTGATTGTAGATTCTCAAAGAATAGGTAAAGATTTATATGCATTATTAGATATCTTCTCAAAGATCGACGAGAGGAGTTGGGAGTAATTTCTATTACTTCCTGCCATTGATGTTTAGCATCAATTAAGGGGGTGCTAAGAATTAGCTCCAAGTAGGTCCTTTTCCATTGATGTCAAAGGGGGAGAATAATAGGTACATGTAAATGTGTAGAAAATAGGTACAGGTTGCTATAGTAAGGAGGAGTTACTGTATGTTTTCAGATGACAAGATGTGTAGGTGACAGGATGTGGCAGTTTTAGGATTGAGGTTGCCATCAATGACAAAGGGGGAGATTGTTGGAAATATTGTCATTGATGTCAAAGGTTTAGCATTATTGATGATAAAGGCCCCATTACATTTAATGTTGTTTGTAATAAATATATCTTGGCTAATATGAGTTAATATTTATTTAATATTAATGAATATATTTTTGGTTGCATATGAGACAAAATAAGGGCCCATGGAGAAGTCGAAGAGCCATGAGGTAAAGACAAAATAAGGATGGGATGTATTTTCCCATGAAGAGTCATTTTGGGGAATACCAAGAGTCACCAAGTGAAGACAAAAGAGTAAGGGCGAATTTCTCGTGAAGGGACACTTTAAGGAATATGAAAAGTCACCCAAGATAAGGACAGAAGTGGGAAGGATGTTTTTGATCATGAAGGGTCACCACATGACTTTTCAAGGGCTTGAATATGAAGGGTCATCCAAGATTGGTGCCATTTTCCATGAGGATTGAAGGGTCACAAAGGGGGAAGGCCAAAGGTCATTTGGAAAGCTATAAATAAAGGCTTGAGAAGCCATTTGTAATATGGAAGTGAGAGGTTGATTTGATATTGCAATATCTATCTTAGAAGAGCAATTGTGAGAGATGAATATGATTTGTATTTGTTATATCTAGCTTAGAAGATTAAAGGTGAGAGAGAGAGAGAGGAAGGAGATGTTGTATTGATCTATCATTTGTTGAGATAGCAACATTGAGAGATAGGTGTGTGGTATACACAAAGGGTTTGGTGCTCCTATGGGTTGGTGCTCAGCAAAGGGGTTGGTGCTCTTGTGGGTTCATGCTCATGAATAGTAGGTGGGTTGGTGCTCAGCAAAGGGGTTTGAAGCTCCTGTGGGTTGGTGCTCACAAATTATAGCTGAGGTTTATACTTGGCAAAGGGGTATGGTGCTCCCGTGGGTTTTTTCTCATGAATATATTTGAGATTGATTCTCTATGGTTTTTCCCACATTGGGTTTCCACGTTATATCTAGTGTCTCTCTCTATCTTGTGTGATGTTTATTGTTTGAGTTTTATTGCATATCTTGAATGTTTGATTAAGTGGAATTTGATAAAGGGAAATTTTTATAAGATATATAATATACTAATTCAACCCCCCTCTTAGTATATTTTTTGCTTAACAATAAACCATAATATAATCCCATAATCACATAAATGTCCATGAAATCTAGTCAAAAAATATGTACAAAATGTGAGCATCATGGGTATCAATGTCTAAGAATAAAATATACATATCCAAAATAAAAATAATGTCTCATGAGACAAAATCATGGCTATACTGGTGGTCTCCTAGCCAACTAATGTAAAGAATGCAAAGAGGTGCTAGCCTTACAAGATTAATCTTAATGATCTACTAGTATAACACTCTTATATAGACCATTTTAGTATTTTTACTCTCTATTCAAGTGAGATATCTATCGATCCACATCTCCTAAACCATAAATTTGTAATAGGGTGGCTCCCTTATCCTTATCCCTCTCAACTACCTATAGCTCTACCTTAATTTGACCTATAAGGCCACTATTTATGTATCCCTAGCTTAAATTTGGCCATGTAGGGATGTTATCTATGCATCCATATCCTGACTCTAACCTAGATATCCTTGTAAGTTGTTATATGTGCATTTATAGCCCCCATATATCCCAATAAACTGGTAAGGTGAACTAATACCAGCCCCATTTGACTATCCCTATACACTATCTATCATTATAAACCTATAACCCATGCACAATATCAATCCATATTGATAGTAATCTTGTCTACCTTGACCACCCTATCCCTAACCTCATACCTCAAGCTATTAATTTGTGTTTATTCTAATACATTAATAGGTGGCCTAGAAGGCCCTACAACATCAAGACTTATACCCCTCACTGCCTGATCTTTTCCACCCACCTCTTGATCACCTCCTCCTATTCCTTGATCATCTTTGGATACATCCTAATCACCCCCATCAATATCCATCATATCCTTATCAACCCTATCATGTTCATCATCCCAATATCTCTTCTATTTTATGGATTTAATCTCTATGCTCACCATCTCCTAAATCATGTCTATGCCTATACAAGCCTTTGTATTGCTCCTCTCTTCCTAGTTCCCTACACTGGTCTTAATAGTCTACATGGCCATCTCTAATGCCATCATACTGTATAAATTTAAATAACTCCAAGATCTTCTATTAAAGTTTGGTAATCCCACACTATAGAAATTATGTTTTCATAATCAACTTGTGTTAGAGATATATCAATTATCGATCCCTACTGAGGCCTCTTTCTATCACTCTTAGAGAAGAGGAGTTCCTCTCCCAAGATATATTATTGATGTTTGAACAATATCTACACAATATATGGATGGTATCTCTCATAAATTTAATCTTGACTCTTAGTCAAATAACACTCTGTCAGCATATATTAGGTGTACTTAACATCCTCTACCCATCCCCATTACACTTGCCTACATGGCATCCAAATAATCTAGTCATATCTTAAACTATCCAAATCCTATCTAAAAAACTCATATTTCCTTTATACACTCTATGCACGCATAGAATAATGTACTATCTAAATGCAAATGGATAATCAATATCACACACTACTCATGTACCAAGTGGACTCTCGATGTCCATGTGTTCCCAACACTAAATTTTCAAGAATAATTAGGGACCAATGCTTGTATCCCCTATAAGTTCCTATGTGAAACTCTCTATATAAGTGGCTCAATACTATAGGTCCCCATAGAAACACTTAGTAGTAATGTAACATGTTTACAACTACAACCCCTAACCCTATATGAAACCATTGACCACTCTTATCTAAAAACAATATGCCAGTAATAAGAGACATAAATAATAGTGTTAACCTATCAATAGTCCCATCTCTAAAATACCTTTCAATATTTTTCCAAGAATCCTAAACTCTAACCTATAAGTGTTCACATATCTCTATACAATCCCATTTAATTCTCATGACCTCTATTAGATTGTGTCTTCTCTCATGGTTAATTAAAATATGTACCACATGTATGCCAAAGTTACCATCATCTCTTTGGTGATGAAATGGAAAGTGCTCATCTCATATTGCCATCACTCCACTAATGTATTAATGACCACTTTATCTATCCTAATAAATGATATCATGGTGATGTAGTATAATCTAATAATCTCCATCATTGCATAATCTATTGAATTACATTAATGCATCTCATCCAAAACTAGTGGCTACCATAATTTGTACACTATTACACCTAAATCCTTCTTTACCACACAAAACATATTAGCCCTTAATCACTACAAGATTACCCCCTAACCTAGTTTTTTTGTATTTATCTTACCCATCCTCACCTATTAATCCTACCTATCCATACCTATCCTACCTTACAAACTTTTACCTATCTTACTTACTCATCCACTTGTCTTACTTACCCATCTACCCATCTCCTTTACCCCACTAATTCCTAACACTAAATTTCATCAAAACTACTCCTAACCCCTAACCCTAACCTATGTTTTTGTCAAAATAATTTCTCACTTATTACAATTTTACAAAACTACAACACCACCTATGGTTTTTTTATGTTTCATATTGCCCCATGTGATATCTAAAATACTATATATCACCTACTATAATTTTGTAAAACTACAATTCACCACATGTAGTTTTGTAAGACCATAACTAGTGAGTGCCCCCAGATGAAAATTTTCACTATCCATTTTTAATCCTAATAAATGATATAATAAATTCATTAATTAATCAAATGAAAAAAAATGATAGGGTAGTTACCATCGGTCCCACCTCTGCTGGTCTCTAGAACTCCAACTCTCTCTCTCTCTCTCTCTCTCTCTCTCTCTCTCTCTCTCTCTCTCTATGGTGGGAAGTGTGTCAGATGAAATCCATTCTTGACATCTCCAAAGATCAAATCAAAAATGTCAAGAGTGAAAATAACTTCTTTTACTAGCCATTTTTCTATTTTACACCCTAATAACCCTATTTTTTCCCCTGTTCACCCTATTTAGTCCACATTAACCCTACTTATCTACCTAAACACCTAACCTGGATTTATCTATCAATTTATCTCTTTAATAATCATGTCCAATCATGTTCAGACTAACTATTATCTATCTCACAAGTCATTTTAATCATTTTTATGGGTATGGTAATCCATCTCTTTTCTCACCATCTAACATCCAATGTCAAAACTACATTGGCTCAAGGTTTTTTAGACTATGTAGGCAACACTTGGCCATTTTTTTGGTGCCCAAGGTTATCTTGGACACTAATTTACATTCCATCCCCTTCTGGTCACTTATATATATTAAATCCCCTTGAGTTATGTGCATCATATCAAAATCCATCTATCACCATAACTAGCTTATTCTATATCTTTTTATTAGCCTACAACTATCACTTACAGACATTCTTGCCTAGGAAATGATGATAACTTATGGTCTTATTTAATTTATAAATTTCCCAAACATATTTCATTATCTTAGGAATATTTTCCTTATCCCATGAATTTTCTCTCCTCTCTCCTCAACTTAGGTCTTTTCCTAGGAATCATTCTAATAGGCCAGTTAGTGTTGCTAAGGTGTGATCCCCTTTGGGACTAGTCTTACACCTAAAAACTTATTCCCTTGCATTCTCACTTAGGTAATCTTATCATTCATATATCAAAAAACATTTAAGGCATCCCAACCTCTCATTATATTGATTTTATACCTACCTAGTGATCTCTTTTTGAATGACCATCTGATCCATTCCTCCTTGCATGCCCCCTTGAGAGGGAATCATACAACCTCATTTTTATTAACCTATCCATGCAATGGTTTTTTTAAAATACCATTATTCCCAAATTCATCACTCATAATACCCTCTCAAATAATGGTAAAATGTATTCACCTAAATCAACTCATCATATTTATTCCACTAATCCCACTATTTATCTAAATTATTCCAGTAACCATAATAATTAAATCCCACTCCCTATTATATATTTCCCACATCATGATAACAATTCTACATCCCCCATGCTATATTAATCCCTTATTTATCCAAATAACATCCCATTATACCACTAATATCACCTCATTAATTAACTACTTTCCCCACTTACCAATTCAAAATAGTCTATCTACCCCCATAGCCAACCTATTCCTAGCCTCGCCTACACAACTAGAACCTTAAACCTCATTAAACCCATTAAATAGTCCCTATTAACTCCTAATAAAATATATAAGCCTCTAAAATATAGATCCTTATCTAACTTTATATAATTCTCTAAACTAGAGGGTTCTGATGAATTTAAAATTCATTTGTATTCTCCCTCATCACCCTATAAATAACCAAGCATGAAACTTGGTTAGTCTAATTAGAAACTAACTTGAGAGCCTTGTAACTTTCATGCATATACAAAAAATATTAATAATTCATACTCTGATTTCATCCACACTACCCTTGCATCTAAGAAGCCATTAAACCATTCATCTTGTATCCATCATTATCAAGCAATCTAATAAACAGGTCAAAAATATTTGGAGAATTCATTTGAAGATCTTGGAGAGAAGACAAGAGAAGAGAGGTGATGGTAAGAGTCCTCTTATAATTCATATTTCTTCTATATTCTCTCCATATGATGTTTTTTATGTTTTTGGTTAATTTACTATTTATAGTATAATTAATCCATAACTCAAATTTAAAAGTATATAGACAGATGTTAAGTTTTTTGGATAATTATGTATAAACAAGGCATATCTATGATCATTCAAGTATAAAGCGGTGAACGAATCATACTATTTATATAATTTTATTTACCTTAATGGGGAAATAATAATTATACTAAAGATGAAATGCAATTCCAAATCCAAGGGTCTAAATGCTAAGGCATGTGAGGTACTTTTAAATTGAACATCATACTATTAAATGGATTCATTATCATGTTGTTTGAAAGTGTGAAAATTTTCTAATGTAAGTCTAGGCACATTATGTATGTTGAAATCCAAAAATATGACATCTCCAATTGTGAAAAAGTGGTTAATGAACCCTTAGGTAAACTATCTAACTAATTGTGATATTCATCGATAATACTCATATGAAAGTATTTTAGCAATAGTTTATCATATTTATCTCATTTCCTAAAATAATGTACATATTTAATAATGTGATCAAAGAGATATTTATAACAAAAAAATTAAACAAATGTGGTAATTTAAAACCTTTCAGATAAGGATATTCAAGTATACATTATGTAATTCATTAATTATAGAATGACATAATTTTGGTATTAACATTATGGTTAGACATTTGCATTTGAAGTATATATAATTGTATTTTAATATTTCCAATATCACTAATCATAAACATGATATTATCAATAAGAATGGTGGTGTTTTTAAAAGTTGTTATCATTGGTTCTAATTCATCCACTCTTTTGAATTTAGGCATTTTAGTATTATAATTTTAATGAATAATAAATGCAAGTTTGGAATCATTGAATTAATGATAATTTGGTAATGGTATCATATATTTGAAATTTTTAACCTCTTGCATATCATTTTTAAATTCATCCACTTTTGGTAATAATATAGTAATTGGAAATTTATGTGGTTTTGGTAAATGTACTTCTTTGTGGTATGTAAGGAACTTTTCTCATGAATGAATCTTTTGGAAGATAAAAATACCTTTGTTTAGAAACATTGGTTGATATTATTAAGAGTGAAATTTTTAAAAAATTAAGATATTTTTTCCACTCTACAATTGTAATGCACCCTTATTCATTGTGCCTTAATGTTATTCGATAAATAGTCTGTGATGTCTTTACCTACCTTTAAAAAATAATTAATATTAAATGAAAGAAAAAAGGAATTATCTATTGAAGGGTTATAAATGATGTTATAGTGATGTCATGGATATGTAAAATTGATTGGAGGAAGTGCCTTGATAGTCTAAGTGACAATGACAAAGTGTGCAATGTGCTTGTCCTAGTTTACTTGAAGTATGATTGGTTGATCTTTTATTTTGGCATGGTTAGATTTGTTCAAGAATGAGTATGGAGTATTGATGATTTGAAAAAGGTACCTAACATGTTTTATATCATTTGAGTTCTTTTTTTAATAATTGGAATTCATATGGTTGTCTATAGTTTTCATCTAGAGACTTTAGGTTCAGTGGTAGAAAATCTGAGTAGGCAATTTGATGACATCACCATTGCCACATGTGGATGAGTCAAGAGGTAATGGTCACATGGGTTTGTTCAGTATTATGGATATTTATTATTAAATATATATAATTTCATGAACCTAAGTGTGTAAAAATATATGAAAGTGAAAATTTAGGCTCCCAAGGATTTTTATAGTGTTTTTCCATAGCCAAATTTGCATGACAAAAGAAATAGTCTAGTAAGCATTTTGATGGTATCATATCTCACATTTGTGTATGAATTAGGAGAAGGTGATCATATGTGTTTATTACATTTTTTATCATGTTTATTTTAGATAAATTTAAGTTTATGTGTTGAAGCAGATCAAAAGATATGCAAGTTCAAGTTAGTCTTCCAAACACGTTTTTGGCATAGTTGGCTCTGTGATAGAAGATTTTGAGAATGAATTTTAATAGAGATATATATCACACATGTGAGGATTAAATTATTATATTGTTATATGGATGTATTATCCTATGTGGGGATATCATATGGTCCAAATTTGACATCATTTTTTGAAGTGTAGAAAAAGTTATTAAGGCTCAAAGTTGGCTTCTCAGACAGATTACAAGGGTCCCCATAGTCAAATTTGCATATTTTAAAGCTTGATCAAGACCAATAAAGCACATTTTATCAAATGTTTCAATAAGTATAAATATTTAAATAATTAATATATGTTTAATTATCTATCAAAGCTAAAGGATAAATATCAATGTTGAGTGCATGATCGTACAGTTGAAGATATATGATGCGTGGTAAGTCAAAGTGGTCAACATGTTAGATGTTTAATGACGCATGTAGAAGTTAAAGATAAATAAAATTAAAAGAATATATATGTTCAATTACTTTAAAATATGAGTTAGATCATGATATGAAATCAAATGGTTGAGGTTTAACTATGACCATTGACATTTAAATATTTGAATTTTTCAAAGGGAAAAATTAGTCTATGGTTTTTTGAGAATATATTTTGATCTAGATAGAATTTATTGATGATGTAAACATAAAAGATGAATAATAATAAATTTAAAATATAGTGAACCTGATTTTAATATCTTAAAATGTGTAAATTCATATTTATTAAGGTTTAAAGTTGACTTATTGTTCGTGCATGAACTATAAACGACCCAAAAAGATTGTTCGAGCTTATTTTGATATTGTTTTGATATCTCTTGATGAATTAGATTTTTATGAGTTATGTATAATACATAATCATGATATATGTGGTATTTTATAGGTTTAAAAAATATATTTTAATTATAAAAATTAATTAATAAGTTGACTATGTTCATTGAATACACTGGTAGATTGAGTGATCATGTTGCAGGAGTGAGTTGAAGGTGTTCTAGGCAGAATTGATGAGTCCAATGAGTATGGAGATGTTTTATAAGTCTCAATGAATTATTATAAATATTTTATTTTTATATTTTTACCCTGATAAAATGTGGAGAGTCATAATAGATTGACTATATTTTGACTATGTATGACCAGTTTGAGTGGTCATCTTGAGTGAGATAGTTCGAGGTGTGTTGGTATATGTTGGAGTATCTAAGGAACATAGAGATGTTTTATAGGTATTGGAATTTATATTAATATTATTTATCCATGTGTCTATGTTAGTTATTTATGTTTTTTATTCATATTTCTAAGACTGTGTTTTCTATATAAAGACTTGAAGGAGTGAGGAGACCTAATTGGTAGGTCCAAGTGTTGAGTTGATGTTACAAGTGGTGTGGTCAAATGAGGGTGTGTGAAAAGGTATATTGGATGATGGTTTCATATGTTTTATGTTTTTTGATCATTTTTATAATCTGAATATGTTCCAATTAGTCTCACATTCAATGTGTGAGTATGAAGGCCTAATGGTTTTCGGTCTCACTGAGACCTAATGGTGGTTTGGGACTAATGAGGTATTAGCTGACCTATGGAGTATCTAGTTATTACATTTAAAGTGTATGAGTACCTATATAAAATATGTAACAAGTATGTTAAGCATCTTGGTTGACCAATATGAGTTATACTAAGAGCATGGTATAAATACAAGGCCTATCTGGCCTATTTATTCTACTTGTCTATGTGGTGAAAAATGAAGGAGATAACCCTTAAAAGAGAAGGTATAGGTTAGTGAGGACAAATAGAGAGTGAAGAGGATCAAAAATTCTTGTTTTAGTAATGTGTTGAATTTGATCACATAGGTCATTGGACCTAATAATCCTAAAAGAGGTAGAATGAGTTAATATGCTCAAGAGGCTATTTGAGAGTGTGTTTATGGTGAGCAAAGGAAAGGTGAAAGGTTGTGTGTGCCCATTGGATGGATTGAAGGATGGATCATATTGATGATGGTGTTTATGACTTGTAGGTCATATTTTTGAGGTCTTAATAGTGCTCTTGAAGATTTGAAGATTAATTGTGAGCGAAGGTGAAGTGTGATATGCAGAGGTCCATCATCAAGTGTTGTAGACATCAGTTCAAAGGTGGATGTGTTCATAGTTTCTATTATAGAAGCTCATCATTTAATGGGGTTTCATCTTCCTTGTAAGGTGAAACTTTTTAAAGGTCTATTTTTTATGTCAACTTAGCTAGATAGGTGTGGTAGCTCCTTGTGGGATTGCAATCTCACTAAAATAAGGGATGGTAGTTCCTTGATGATTTTTAGATGGTCTAAACTAGATCTTATCATTATAGGACTATATTCTATCTTTTAGGGTTCAATTGGGTTTACCCCCCAAGAGGGTTTCCCATGTAGATATTGTGTTGATGTGATGTATGCGGTTGTTCATGATTTAGATGTTTGTGATTTCATTTTTATGTCACTAGATCAAGTCGATGAATGATGGAATGGATTTGGAATTGAATGTGCATTTTTATATACTAATTCAACCCACCTCTTATTATCTACTTTAAATAATTGGTATCATATTAGGTCCTTTGTTGGAATCTTAATAGCTTGAAGGAGATCCTAAGTAGCACAATATGGATAAATAATTGAATAAAGATAATCAATAGAGAAAGGCAATGATCAAGGCACTTGGATAGAAGATATGTAATTTGAAGAAAGATGCCATAGAGGATGATAATGCTATCAATGATCTCAAGGTTTAGCTAGTAGATGCCAAGACAAGTTTATGTTCAAAATAAATGGACATCATGTTTGATAAAGAGGCTTTCCATAACAATAGAGATGATGATAAAAAGGAAGAAGAAGTTGATCTAGAAGCTTAGCTTATGAGTGCACTTGGTGAAATAAAGGAGTAGAAGAAGAGGAATCATCAAATGATGAATTTGATCAAAGGTGTTGAAGCACAAGTCAATTTTCTTGAGGGAAGTTTGTTAGGCATGTCTAAGAAATAAGAAAAAAAATATCAATAATAGATCAGGTCTATTGAATTTCAAGTATATAGATTGAAAGAAATGGCCAACAAGGCCAAATAGGATGAAGATAAGATCAATATTCTTGAGGATAAGTTAAGGACTACAAATGCAAATCTAAAATCAAAAGGAGATGAGTGAAATCAGTTGAAGGTTGAAATGAAGTCATTGAAAAGTGAGCATGAGCTTGTTATAGTCAATTTGGATAAGTTGGAAGAGAAAAATGAGAAGAATGAGTATGTCAAGGAGAATGTAAGATTTGAAAGAAATACAAGAAGGTATATGAGACATTGAAAATTTTCAAAGTATGCTAGTTTATTCCATGGTCATTGTTATACATGTAATAAATATGGTCATAGAGCTAAGTATTGTATAATAAGTCAGTCAAGAATGAGTTCTCATGGAACCTTGTAAGAAAAAGTAATTGGTCTTGGAGAAATCATATCTCATATCAGTCAAGAGATATGATGAATGATATTGTTTAATACAGTTAAAATAAATTAGGAGATATTGCCAAATCTGTAAGAATATTTTAAATATGAACTCAATTTTTGACAAGAATAAATATGCTCCTAAAATTTACTCAATGGTTTTGAGACCAAAGACTATGAAGGATAATAATGATCAAGGTGGACTACCTACTATAGCAAAGGAGGAATATGATATGAAGAAGATACAAAATTCATCTTCTGTCTAGATAGAAAAGGAAGATCTTAATCATGATCAAGACAAAGGTATGAATGATATTTTTTGTTTCAAATGTCATAAAGTTAGTCACATGTCTAGATATTGCAAGAATAGGGTGAATGAGTTCTCCAAGCAAAACAAGGTGTATGGATCTACAGGTACCTAAAGAAGTGGTTGTACATGGGTTTGGAAACCTAAGCCTATTAGAAGAGATTATATTGAGACCAAATATGGTTTATTTTCCATGATATACATGGATAGTCAAGATTTTCTATTGATAATATTTATTGACAAATCTAAAAAAAAGAATGAAGTCAAGGATTTAGTTAAAGTAAAAGAGGGACTAAAAGTCATATGAGACTATGGACATATGGGACTCTACAAGTTTTTGGGACTTTTAGTCTCTCCATGTCAAGGGAGAGTATCTCTATCCAGGATTCAAGGAGACACTTGTTAGTCAGAGGAAGCTTGGTGGCTACCATATATTATTTGATGAGATGGTATGAAAATAAGGTATGTTTGTGCATTCTTTTTATATATCTTTTATTAGAGAGAATAAGATTGTGAATAATCTCATTGGTCCTATATTGAGAATTATTTATCTTGTTGATCAAGATTTGGATGTGTTGGGAGGATATAACAGGAAGCACACAATTTGATTACCAAACCAAGCAACTTAATATGTGGAAATTAACCAGATTCACCAAGTAACTAGAATTCAGAATAACACATGATATGAGAGACAATACACAAATTGTATTAACACTTTATACAGAAAAGAATACAATAAAGAAGATGCCACTTCTTCTCCACCACCTTACAGAGGTTTCCCACACCTCAAGTGAATAGTAATTCTCCTCCCCAAAGCTCTCCCTCTCACAGGTCCCAACACCCAACTCAAATACAGAGTTGGTGTTCACCTCCCGTGCTCCACGCACACCACAAGTGCTCCACGCACTCCACAAGCACTCCACGTGCTCCACAAGTACTCAAGGTACTTCAAGTAGATCTCCCATGAATCTGCAACAACCTGCAATTCAACAGACCATACTTATGGAAGGAACTCCCTTGCCTTCCTCTTGCTCTATCCGAGTACACACCTGTACTCCAAGTAGATCCTGCCTGATATTGCTCCCTGTTGTGTTGTTGTCTATATGACCTTGCACACCTGCAAATCAAACAATGGTTCTATTCACCTGTGAACCTCGACCTTGCACACACATACACCTGCAGATCAACAATCTTACTTACCATGTAGATCTCCTATATAGGCCATGCAACTGTGACCAAGATCCTACACTCTTGAAGAACCCAGCTGGCTCTCCAATCCAGCACCAACACACCTGGTACTGAGGCACTAGGAGGAACGCACCATTGCTCTACCTCACACACAGAAGGAGCTTATAATTATGCTCTCTTACTCCCTAGCACACTTTTCCAATACAACCATGAGTCTATTATATAGATCTCATCCAAACAATGATTAGACATCTAATTACAATAATTAGATCCACAGCTGTGAGTCTAAAATTAGCACTCATCATGCAAACTCTTGGTTCGTTAGCTCACTACCCGTAATTAGCTCCCAGTCGAACCACACAGGCAACCGACGTCGGTCCCTGTCTGCCTGGGGTCGCCGACGCCGGCCGATATATGACCGACGTCGGTTGCCTTCCTGTCTTACCCTGCCGACGCCAGTTGGCCAGACCAACGCCAAACACTTCTGACACTTCGGCAACTCATTCTGCAACCTCCTCCATGTCTACATCAGTGAATCTTTTAGCTCCACAATCCTAACAATCTCCCACTTGGAGATAAACAGCTACACTATACCTGTACCTGTACTCTGTCTAATCTATTTCCTGGTTTGTATCCCTCTTCAAGCTCCCACCTGAAGACAACCCACCACACATCCCGTGGTGTACCACCTGTCATCCGAGTAACCTGCCACATCTAAACCTACAACACCTGTAGTGAAGTCCTGACCCTGCATAGCAACACCTGCTGCCGGTCCCTCTCAGAAAACCTGAGAACCCACTTCCCCGAATTGGCTCCTAACTCTCTGACAGCTCCCACTGCATGGGAATACTTAGGTCTATACCAGACCTCATGTGATTTCGGACACTATACCTGTCCAGCCCTTAGTGTGCTCCGGCTCTGCATCCTAAACCTCGCCAACACCTGATTCACATCAGCTCCCACTCGAGACAAAATCAACCTGTGATCTCCATGTCTCCCATGTCAAAGAATTCTGCTACTCCAAACTCCTCCTGACATGCCACTGAACTAATCTTACCCTTAGCTCAGCAAAACCCTGTATGTACAATCCTGCTAGCAAAACATACCATCCACATACAGCAACAAAATGATGTCATGACTCATCATCCCCCTGGTAAGGCAAACCACAGTATTTACCCTAACACTGACTGAAGCCATGCTTCGTCCTCCACCTGTCAAACCCTGTACCACTGTCCTGTAGCTCCACAAGACCATGTCCCTGATCTTCTGTCTCACGTATCCGTTCTCTCTATTCTTCTACTAAGGTATCCATTCATCTCTATGCTTTCATACCTGCTGGCAACCCTACCAAAACACACCTGTCTGGTTCTCCTCCAAGGAATCACATCCTCATCCATGCCAAGCTCACACCTGTTTCCTGGATCCTTCCTGCTCTACAATCAGCAACATGTATAAAGAAGAGGAACAACAAATTTGAGGGCCTACTTACGCCTTCAGTCCTCCGTATGGGTGTTTGAGACTCCTTGACAGCTTATTGTCCACCCAAAATTCGTTACAGTGACCGACCTCAGCCACTCCACAGTCTGCATCCGACCGACGTCGGTTCCATGCATCTGTACCTGACTACCAATCTGCCTGTGCTGGTGTCCCTGCTGCTGACGTCGGTCCTCTGACCGACATCGGTCTTACATACTGCCGACGTCGGTTTCATGACCGACGTCGGTCTTACTCTACCCGACATCACCGGCTTCGGTCTGCACATGACCGACATCGGCACCTGTCTGTTCGACGCCGGTTCCTCCTGACCGACATCAGTACCTGTGTTCACCTGTGAGTGATGACTTTTTACCTGTGAGCTTCTTTGAATCAAAACCCATGTCCAAATTGCCCTACTCAGAAGTATCCAGCCACATTCACTGGGTTCTGTCCGCCATCTCCTCCATAAACACCAAGGCTTTCCAGTTCTTAAGCCTATCAAATATATCTGTCTTCCGCTTAAGAACATGCATCTCCTTCCTGCTCATGTGACCAAGCCTACGAAGCCACGTCTCCGCAATAAAAGAAGAATCAATAATATAAACAAGTAGATAAAGGATACCTGTTTTCTTACCACCAGCTAATTCAAGTGCATCCGTTGTGAGAGTTCTTGTGCATCTCTCATCACCCAATCTTTCTAAAGAAATTAGCCATATCTCCAAACCTAGGACCTGCATGACCTTCATCAACACCTGTGTGTTGGCCGCCTGCAATTTCAGCTTCACTTCTCCTTTGCCAATCCTTTGGCAAGGCTTACCAGCTCCTCTACTTAGGGCTGCATGGAAAGAGGCAACTGAATCTTTTGTCCAAGATTCAACTTTATCTAAGAAACCTCCAAGAACATCCTGTGCAATAACACCTGCAACATCTGCTTCTTCAGTTTCTTCATGCTGATCTGCTACCAACCAACAATAGTCTTTTACCTACTCTTTCTTTCCATAGGACCGTGAGTGACCATCTGTGCTTTTCAACTCCTCCATTCTTAGCTTACTTCGATCTGCTGTTGCTCTACTCCCACTCGATCAGAAACCCCTGAGAGTGCCCTGTAACCAAACACAAAACTTGCTTCCTCTAACCTCAGCTCTGATACCACTTGTTGGTATCAAGCTATGAGCCAACAACCTTGCTCTGATACCACTTGTTGGGAGGATATAACTGGAAGCACACAATTTGATTACCAAACCAAGCAACTTAATATGCAGAAATTAACCAGATTCACCAAGTAACTAGAATTCAGAATAACACATGATATGAGAGACAATACACAAATTGTATTAACACTTTATACAGAAAAGAATACAATAAAGAAGATGCCACTTCTTTTCCACCACCTTACAGAGGTTTCCCACACCTCAAGTGAACAGTAATTCTCCTCCCCAAAGCTCTCCCTCTCACAGGTCCCAACACCCAACTCAAATACAGAGTTGGTGTTCACCTCCCGTGCTCCACGCACACCACAAGTGCTCCACGCACTCCACAAGCACTCCACGTGCTCCACAAGTACTCAAGGTACTTCAAGTAGATCTCCCATGAATCTGCAACAACCTGCAATTCAACAGACCATACTTATGGAAGGAACTCCCTTGCCTTCCTCTTGCTCTATCCGAGTACACACCTGTACTCCAAGTAGATCCTGCCTGATACTGCTCCCTATTGTGTTGCTGTCTATATGACCTTGCACACCTGCAAATCAAAAAATGGTTCTATTCACCTATGAACCTCGACCTTGCACACACATACACCTGCAAATCAATGATCTTACTTACCATGTAGATCTCCTATATAGGCCATGCAACTGTGACCAAGATCCTACACTCTTGAAGAACCCAGCTGGCTCTCCAATCCAGCACCAACACACCTGGTACTGAGGCACTAGGAGGAACGCACCATTGCTCTACCTCACACACAGAAGGAGCTTATAATTATGCTCTCTTACTCCCTAGCACACTTTTCCAATACAACCATGAGTCTATTATATAGATCTCATCCAAACAATGATTAGACATCTAATTACAATAATTAGATCCGCAGCTATGAGTCTAAAATTAGCACTCATCATGCAAACTCTTGGTTCATTAGCTCACTGCCCGTAATTAGCTCGCAGTCGAACCACACAGGTGACCGATGTCGGTCCCTGTCTGCCTGGGGTCGCCGACGCCGGCCGATATATGACCGACGTCAGTTGCCTTCCTGTCTTACCCTGCCGACGCCGGTTGGCCAGACCAACACCAAACACTTCTGACACTTCGGCAACTCATTCTGCAACCTCCTCCATGTCTGCATCAGTGAAGCTTTTAGCTCCACAATCCTAACAGGATGCTCTAGTATAAAGGTGAGTTTCAAATATCTATTTGCATATTAGTTTGTGGTAGATGTTAGGTGAGCTTATAAGTTAAAGGCCTTTCTTCTAGACTTATGTTATAGATCTTTCTAAGCCTATTAAAGGCTTGTTTAAAAATTGTATATGCCATGGAAGTTTACAGTGTTCTAAAGATGAGGTATCTCTATATCAGTATTGGCTGTGATTGCATAGTATTTAAAGACTTGTTGAAGATGTCATGTTTCTGATGAAGCATGAAGTTAAGAGGATATTTTTAATTGTTTAGGTCCTAATATTAGAGGAATGATTAGTTTAATATAAGAAATAAGGTGTGGAGAATAAATTTTGTGTGCGCAATATGATACTATAAATAAGAGGCCTTTGGTTAAGGGGGAACAACAACTTCATGAGTTTGCTCCATTGGTTTATGAAGGAGCTATAATACATAGTCAAAATGGGTAGTTCTAGGTGGATTAATGAGATTGATTAAAATTTCAAGAAAAATTTTATTCTCATAAATGTCTATACATTTATTTGTGATGTGCTCTAAGTGATTTTATGGTTTGGAGGTATGTTTGTGCCAATTGAAGATTTTTAAGTACTCATAATTTTCTCAATTTTTGGCTTAAGGACAAGTAGGCCTAAAATGGGTTATAGAGCGTATGTGTTCTCAATGGTTTTTAAGCTCAAATATTGGTCCATAAGTGTGTGATATGTGTCTCTAGGTGTGGAAGAAGTTTTATAGATGTGCATTGACCAAAAGGAATTTTGTTGACCCTATTTGTTTTGAGATTCTAGGGTTTTGGGCTATGATAGAAAAGTGGTTTACCTTGTGAATTGAGGTATAAGGATTATTAATAGGCTGAATGAGACAAATGGGTTATCTAATCAAGATTCACATATATTTTAAGTTCTGTGGTTCTCAAGTTATTCATGTTGTTTTCAAAATAGAGGGCTAATTGGCTAGTTAGTTTCTGAAAGAAGTATGTTTTAGAAGATGGTCTTGGTGATGAAAATTGGTGTAATTGAGGGGAAATATTATAGTGCTAAATATATTAATTTTTAGGTCTTTAATATGTTTCTAATAAGAATCATGGGATTTACAAGTTCCAGATAAGACTACAAGGAGGCTAGATAGGCCTAGTTTGAAGAAGAGTGTTTTTTTCTCAGTTTATCCAAAATAAAAAGGTATGTTTATTTCAAGGAGATTCATCAATTTCATTTATATTATGTTTCCTATTTGGTGATTCGCATGAAATTATTTTAGTGGTCCTTATGGTAGATTGAGAGATAAGGCTAGTAAGCATGTGTGGTGGTTCTTCATGGTGTGTGGAAATTTGAAGATGCTCAAGATGTGAAATGGATTTAAAATATTAGGGGGAGTCCCTACCAGATTATTTTTGGTGATTTAAATTATATTTTAGTGTTTTTTTTGTTCTTTATTCATTGGTTTTAGTGCTTGGTTCAAGAGAGTGTTGCCATGGATCAAGAGGGAATTTGTCAAGACAAGCAAAAGTCGGCTCAAGTTAAGGGGGAGTTTTTATCATATTTATAAGGTGTTCCTATCATATTGGTTATGATTTTAGGTCCTCAAGATCATATTTTTCCCTACTTTTTTATTGTTTCAAAGGGGGAGAAAGTTCTTGTGGTCAGAGTGCTTGAAGATAGAGAAGGTGAGCAATATATTACTATATGATGGTTATTGACATCAATGACAAAGGGTGAGATTATTGAAGAAATGTAAATTATGTTATAGTGATTTCATGAAGGTGTATAAGTGAGTGTATTGATTCCTTTCATATTCTAGGTGATAGTGACAAAGTGTGCAATGTGCTTGTCCTAGTTTACTTGAAGTATGATTGGTTGATCTTCTATTTTGACATGGTTAGAGCTATTATGGGATGAGTATGGAGTATTGAGGATGTGAAAAATGTCCCTAATATGTTTTATATGCTTTTAGTGATTTTTTTAATAAGTGGAATTAATTTGGTTGTCCATAGATTTCATCTAGACACTTTGGGTCTAGTGGCAGAAATATGAGTAGGCAATTTGATGATATCACCATTACCATGTGTAGATGAGTCAGGAGGAAATGGTCACATGAGTTTGTTTATTATTATGCCTATTTATTATGTGATAAATATTAGGTTATTCACCTAATAAAATAAAAATATATTCAAGTGCAATGTTTTTCTCCCATGCATTTTCATAGTGTTTTCCCATACTTACTCTAATTTGCATGAGACAGGAAATAGCCAAGTAAGAGTTTTGATGGTATCATATGTGGATGATTAAAGATAATTTGATCATATGGGTTTATTTAATTTTTTATATAGTTTATTTTTTATAAATATTATATCATGTGCTAAGCACATCAAAAAATATGCATGTTCAAAGTTGGTCTTCTAGAAAAGTTTTTGGCATAGTTGCCTATGTGATAGAAGATTTTGAGAAGGCATTTTAATGGTGATATTTCAAAAAAATTTGAATTTTATATGATAATTTTTTTATATTTATGGATTATCCTATGTGGGGAGATCATATGGTCCAAATTTGAGATCATGCATCGAAGCACATACAAAGTTATTAAGGCTCAAAGTTGGTTTCTTAAAAAGATTACAAAGGTCCCTATACTTAGTCAGATTTGCATATGTTAAAGTTTGATAAAGATTGATGGAGTGAATTTTATTCAATATTTTAGGAAATATATATATATATGTTAAGAAGTTCATGATTCTTAATTATTGAGAAAAGGTAAAGGATAAAGATCAACGATGAGTGTGTGATCATACAATTGAAGATCTATGGTGCGTGATAAGTCAAAGTGGTCAACATGTTTGATTTTTAATGACATGCATATAAGTTAAAGATAAATAAAATTAAAAGAATATAAATTATTTTTTATTTTACAATATAATAAAGAGCATGAGATGAATTCAAATGGTCAAGGTTTAACTATGACCGTTGACATTTAAATATTTGAATTTTATAAATGGAAAAACTAGTCTATGATTTTTGGACCATATATTTTGATCTAGACAAAAAATTCTCATTATATAAACACAAAATATTAATATGAATCCATGTTTAATCTAATTAATCTAATATTAAGATCTTAAAATTTGTACAAACATAGTTATGAAGGTTCAAACTTGACTATGTGTTCGAGCATGAATTGTAAGTGACCCAAGAAGATTGTTCAAGCTTGTTTTGATATTTTTTCAATATATCTTGATTACTTATATATTTTGGAGTGTTTTACCTAAATTATTATTATATGTGTGGTATTTTTATGTTTTACCAATTGATCTTGAGTATGCACATTACTTAATAAGTTGACTATGTTAAATACACTCGCAGTTTGAGTCATCATGTTGCAGGAGCGAGTGAAGGTGTTCTGAGCATAATTGATGAGTAAAATTAATATATAAATGTTTTATAAGTCTCAATTACTTATGATAAATATTTTATTATCACATTTTGTCCATGATCAGATGTGGAGAGTCATAATACATTGACTATGTTTTGACTATGTTTGACTAGTTTGAGTGGTCATCTTGAATGAGATAGTTTGAGGTGTGTTGGTCTATGTTAAAGTGTTTAAGGCACGTGGAGATGTTTTATAGGTATTGGAGGTTATATTTATATTATTTTTAAATGTTTTTATGTGATTTATTTGAGTGTTTCCTTCAGAATTTTGAGAGTGTGTTTTCTATATAAAGACTTGAAGGAGCGAGGAGACCTAATTGGTAGGTCCAAGTGTTGAGTTGATGTTCCAAGTGGTGTAGAACCATGAGGGTGTGTGAAAAGGTATATTTGATTCTGATTTCATATTTTTTATATGTTTTAATCATTGGTATAATTTTAATATGGTCCAAGTAGTCTCACATGTAATGTGTGAGTATGAAGGCCTAATGGTTTTAGGTCTCATTGAGACCTAATGGTGGTTTGGGACTAATGAGACATTATCCGACCTATGGAGTATGTATTTATTAAATTTAAATTTTATGATGACATATTATAAAGATATAACAAGTGTGGTAACCATATTGTTTGACCAAGATGGGTTATACCAAGAGCAATGTATAAATACAAGGCCTATTTGGCCTATTTATTTTAGTTATCTATGTGTGGTGAAAATCAAAGGAGATAAAATTTAAAAGAGAAGGTATAGGTTAGTTATTAAAAATATAAAGTGAGGATTATTAGACATGATTTTATAATAAAGGTGCTGAAGGTGATCACATAGGTAATTAGACCTAATAAGCCTAAAAGAGGCAAAATGAGTGAGTATGCTCAAGAGACTATATGAGAGTCTGTGTATGATGTGAGAAGGAAAGGTGAAAGGTTTTTTATGCCAATTTTATGGTTTGAAGGACAAATAAATTTTATTATGGTGTGTATTACCTATAGGTCATATTTTTGATGTCATAATAGTGCTCTTGTAGATTTGAAGATTGATTGTGAGTAAAGGTGAAGTCTGATAAGTAGAGGTCCATCATCAAGGGTTGTAGACATAAGTTAAAAGTTATATGTGTTCATAGGTGTTATTGTGGTAGATCAAATTCTAATGGGGTTATAACCTCCTTGAAAGGTTAAACTTGCTAAAGCTCTAGTTGTTGTTGTAGCTTAGCTAGATAGGTGTGGTAGCTCCTTGTGGGATTTTAGTTTCACTAAAATAAGGGATGGTTGTTCCTTGATGATTTATAGATGGTATAAATTGGATATTTTATTTATAGGATTTTAGTCCATCTTGAAATGTTTAATTGGGTTTTTACCCCAAGAGGGTTTCCCACGTAGATGTTGTGTTAATGTGATGTATGCTCTTGTTCATGATTTGGATATTTGTACTTTCCTGTTTATATTTCTAGATCAATTCAATGAATTATGGAATGGTTTTGGAATTTAATGTGAATTTTTTTATAATTATTCACCCCCCCACCCCTCTTAGTAGCTAATTCTAACATTATCACCCTTAATGAGAGGGATATTATTTAGAAATTTTAGAAGTGTGGGAGTTTTGAATGATGTATTTGAAGGAACATTCCATTTTTGAGTAGTTTGTCGATCTTCCATGATGTCATTATGAACATTGGGCCCCCTTACCTCCAAATATATATTTATTTTG
The DNA here is from genome assembly GCA_037957365.1 of Torreya grandis. NCBI lineage: Eukaryota > Viridiplantae > Streptophyta > Pinopsida > Cupressales > Taxaceae > Torreya > Torreya grandis. The sequence goes on along the minus strand of JARHVA010003472.1, from coordinate 986,419 downwards.
GTCCTCCCCCTCCCGATCCTCTCTCTCTCTATATATATATATATGATTTTTTTCATGATCATATAATGGAATATTTTGCCTATATGAATCAAATATGGATATAGAAGATGAAGGAAAAGTTTAAATATATTTTAAAAGATTTTTAAAATAATATTTTGGGATTGTGGTGTCATGGAATTGGCTAGATATATGTTATCTACCACTATTCAAATTTTTGAGATGATGTTCTTGTGCATTTGGAAAAATAAAATGGTAGTCAATTTTCACTTCTTCCTTGATTTAAAGTTAAATAGTTTTGTAACCATAGAAATAAAAAAAACCTCTATCATTCATAACAAGGGAAATAAATAAAATAAATATTAGGTAAAATAGGGAAAAAACATCAAATTAAGAATAATAATGTGATAATGAGACCCATAGGTTGAGTTTACCAAATGCTTAACGTTTATTTTTCAATATGTGTGGTTATATAAGGTTAAGGGGATTATATTATATTTTAAATAAAGGGTGTGAAATAACCTAATAAGCATGATTATTTATAAAAAAATCATATAAATAGTATTATAAATTTATAAAACAAAGATTTCTAAAAATATTAAAGTAAAACTATAGATAAATATTAAAATTAATTAGAATGAAGTGATACTTAATTTATTGTACACATGTAGGTTTGATATATGAAAATATAGAAGTGCACTAGAAAATGATCCTATAATAGTCATCATATTTTTAAATATTATTTCTATGGCCTCAAATGCTTTTGTCAAATCTAGATAGTTGTATTGATGTAGGTGTCTAACCCTACCGCAAGTGTCATACACTGTGTATGCAAAGGAAAATGTATTTTATCTAATAATCAATACTATCTTAGAGAAGATAAATCTTACTTACAATTCTAATTTTTAAAATATTATATATTTGGGGTCATGACCAAGATGGATCCATTAGACCTAACCATGGTATCTCTTACCACAATAACATCATTAAAGAGGATTCCAAGGCCTCTAGTTAAGAAACACCATAAAATAACCCTAGATAGGTCCTATTTTTCACATTCACTAAATATAGTGATAATTAAAGCAAAAATATAATTTAGTGCTCACCAAATCTTGTGGCACAAGTTGGGGGTAATAAACATAAAAATTAAACATGCATAAAAGATCTATACTCATGTCAATGTACATGAAATCCTAATGCATGGGAGAGAATTACAAATTTAAATCTATCTATGCTTACAAAGGAGGAGAAAATTTAGGAATACTTACCTTTGAATATGATCCTATTGAGCCTCAATCTCTCCCTTGGCCAAGGTGTTTCACAAGAAGTTGTTTTGGTATGTAAGGATAACAAGGATCTTTTCTATGCATCTAAAATACTTCTCCAAAAGACAAGTTCTATATCTCTAAAGAAAGTATTTAAAGCCTAAGATATGTTCCTCAAGTAGAATGGTGGATAAACATATACATAATATAATATTATTTTTCTTCTCTTCTTAAATAAATGATGAAATTAGTATGTGTATATTGATGAATCTAACCCTAAATCTTTCTAAACGTTTAGCCAACAAAGTCAACCTAATTGACTTTGTATTGTTATTTGGAAAAACAAATTAGGTCTTTGTATAGGTTATACAGGGGTCAACCTAGACCCTAAATAAATTTTATCAATTAAACTATAGGTTTGATGGGGTTGAAAATGTAACATGAACCATTAGAAAGTGTTTTAGGCTTAGGGAGGGGCTAATGAAAGTATAAAATGACTAGACAAGGGTGTAAAATAGGAGGTAAAACTTAGGGGAGTGTTTTTAGGAGATGGTTGCATAGATATCAAGTGGTAGTATAGGGATAAAAATCATGTGAAACATTAATGGTCTACCCAACCATTTCTTGATGTACCCTTTAAGGCATGCACTCAGAGATATTGAGACTTGATGGGTTCCTACAAGAGATAAAGTACTAGTAATTGATGAAGTTTGAAAATATTATGTATATACATATGCCCCACTTGAATCTCATCATGTGTCACTTATCTATTACATGGGATGGTGATTCAATAAAAGAGCATATCAACACATAAGAGTAAAGCTAAATAAATTGTAGTAAGGATAAAATAAGATAAATGAAAGGATATAATTGAAAAACACATACCTTTAATTACCTTGGTGTTGTAGATAAATAATGATATGTAATAAATGTGAAGGTGTCCAATGTAGGTAAAATTAGGAGAACCTATATAAATTAGCAAAAAAGAGAAAACAAAAATTCTGAAAAATATACATGTAATATGTGAAAAGGTTCTCTACAATGTTAGGATTCTAGAGCATCTTAGGTTCAAAAAAAGATCTAGTAGAAAAAAAGATATGATCAAAAGATGGAATCTGGTGGCAAATAGTTGATAGGTAAATAATTTTGAATAATAAATATAAATAGGGTGAAAAAAAATTCATTTTTTATTTTTAATATTCTAAGAAAATAGAGCTCTAAGAGACCTAGTGTGAGACCAAAGATCCATCATGATGAGGATATGACAACTAAGATATAGAGGATGCATAATTGTCACAATGAGTATAGTACAAGCAAATAATTATGGATTTTAATTTTTTGAGTAATTTTATTTTAAATTAATCTAAATATAGAAAATTGATTGGTAGGTAAAACATGGATACTAGAATTGACCCTATGAAATTTTTAGGTAAACTAGGGGTGGAATGGGACACTGGGTAGGAATAAGTTGAACCAATAAATTCCTAAGGCATTTATGTTAAATGGTCAAAATTCACCACTATGAATGAACAAAGTCGACCTAGTTGATTTAGTTTATAAGTAAAATAGAAAAAAATGAGTCAACTATGTATCAGTGGGCCAATTTAGTACTCTAAAGGGTGTCCCACTTCATATTAGTGGGTTGGCTTAGTTTGTAATGAGGGAAAGGCTGAATGTGTACTAGAGGGTTGACTTAGTTGGGGGAGAAGTGCCAATATAATATTCAACAAGGGGATAAATGTATAGCACAAGGCCAACTTAGTATGTTAAATCCAAAGGAGGGATGATTTAATTTAAAATAGGATGATTTAATTAGAAATTATAAGGGATGATTTAGTATCATAAAAGGGGACTGGATTGATTTAGTATCGAATAAGTTGATTGTGTAAGAAAATTAGAAAACATCAGAAACTAAATCAAACTAGTTGATTAATTGGTTAATTTTTAAATTTTTAGAAATGTATTTTGAATATTTATGACATGAATATCTAATAAATATTTTTTTGTTTGATATTTTGTAAAGACATCAGAGATATTAGTGCATGATAGATGCATCATGGCTACCATATTTAATGGATAATTTGAGTGACATGGATAGAGCTCAAATAGTTGCCCTAGGTTTTAGAGGTATCATGGAGATGAGATGGATTAGTTGACCAACACTTTTTGATGGGTAGTGGACGGGGATACTATTGATGTGGAGATTAATTTGGAGGATGTAAACACATTACTTAGACTTCCTACAGGAGGGATGCCAGTGATCACTGACACACTAGAGGATCTAAATGAAAGATGAACACTAGCCTAGTAGGTGACATGCTTACATAATATATAACATGGGTTAAGGGTGATCTTGTTTGACATTTACATTAAAACCATTCCAAACATATATAAGGTAGTGATAGGTCTTATGACAACATTAGTGATGTGTCATAAGTTGGATGGAAAGGTATTACTATATGTGATAGCCTTATATTAGTTGATACCAGATCAGGGAACACTCTAACCTTTTGGGGAAATCATTTAGGCCTAGATCATGCATTATATGTATGGAATGTTTTCTATAGTGTATAATACCATGGGTCTTATAGTTTTGTTGAGTGATTGGATATATGAAAATAACCCTATGTATCAGCTAGTTAGGTTGCCCCATGTGATTGATGACAGGTTACTTTGGGTTATGTAGAGACATGATCATGTAACTTGGATCATGCCCTAAATTCCAATGCTAAAAATTATCACATAAGGAGGGATCATATCGAATATATATACACACATTCATATTTTATGGCCTAATTAGTGAACTATTTATATAGGGTTGTTATGGGGGTGGATCATAGACCACTACACATCATGAGTAGAGCCACATCTAGTGTCACACTTTCTAGGTTAGTTTGGACTCCCACACTTGGTGGCCCATCTAATAGTGCCTACTTATTGGGAATGGCATGATAGAGAGGAGATATAAAATGGAAGAGAAGGGGTATACTAGTGATCAAGCCTCATCATGCTTGACCATGGACTAGTCGAGCATGGTAGTAGGTAGTAATGGAGCTAATGGGGGTGATGCCATGGATGTGGATGTAGCTACACACCAAGCACCATATAAGAAGGATCAAATACCTTCATATCCTCACTAAATACAAAGGCACTATCAATGAGAGTAGGTGTAGGTGAGGGATATAACATAAGAAGATCCTATAGTTTCTCTATGACATGTTAGAGGTACAATCACTAAGAGCGAGTGAATCAGTGATTCAAGATATTTCAAACATCAATTTAAATCCTTTAAAATTATTATTCAATGACCATAAGAATTCAAAAAGCATAAAATATGTTCATAACAATGAATAACAAATATCACACACATAACACGATGTCTACGTGGGAAATATTCTTGGGTAATAAAACCGACTCTTAAGCTTGAAAACACATGGAATAATTGTCCTATAAGATGATAAAAAATGTGAGAACATTTTACTAAAGCACCCACTTGATAAGGATAAGCCAACCCTAAGTATGAAGAAGCACCCACTTGTTTTAGGTGTTGAGCACCCACTCAACACCTTGATTGATAACACCTTGTCTAATCAAGAACTCTAGAACTCTAATTATAGACCAATCTAATTAGAGATAGAATGTATAGCACCTTTATTTCAACTCATAACACACTCACAAACTTTCTCATTCAAGAAATGTATCCAAAACACTCTTTTGGATCTCTCTAGTCCTCTTCAACCCATCCTCAATCTTATCTATACTTCAATACTTCTAATGAACACACTATAATTAATCTCTATCCTTCATGTTTGTCTTATACTCTATCAACCCATGCACATACAAGTCTAGAAACCATTTTCTTGTTCTCAACTATTTATAGAGTCTTTAGGAATATCATTTTCATAACCTTTCTTTTCAGCCACAATGCATGGCTTCACTCTTAAGGCATCTACATGGGTCACCTTTAAGCAGTACCCTATTTTCAATAGGCCTAAGTGTCCTTTTAGGTCTTATGAAGACCCATTCACCTATTTTACACTTATTTCAATAAAATTAGAACACATTAATAGTACATATACTCATGCCACATGATTTATAGTCACCTTTAGTGACAAAAACCATCATAATACCCTACTACTATAACATAATTATCCTAAACATCATTATTTACATATGATCACCAAGAATGAACACATAGTCAACTTATAATCCTTTGATCATAAATAATATAGATTATTCAAACCTTTATAATCCACATAGATGGTCCTCATGAAGTCTACAACATGCTCCAACACCTAGTTCATCTTAAGACATCAAAATACCATCAAGAACAACTCAATTACCATTATTGGGTTACTTATAGAGTATGAAAACATAAATAGAAAACTTTATAGGTAAATAAATTTTATTGTACAAACATTAAGACATTTAATTAAATATTTATATATTTTCCTTATATAACTTTGCTTTTTACATCATGGTCAATTTTTGCATATATCAAAAGTTATAGTCCAAAAACTACAAACTAGTCTTCCATTGAAAATTAAAATATTTGAATTCCAATAGTCACTGTGCAACTATTAAACTAAAAAAATGTTTACCTCATCTCATAAAACCTTTTTATATTAACCAAATATACACCATCAATCTCCTTGGATCATCTAGGTCTATCTTGAAATGCTCACTATTAGATCTTGATCAGAACTCCCACGATTATGATACTTGGCACCCTTGCGTGCCTTCTAAACACTTTTCTATTAGTCCATGCACTTATACCACTTGGTGGTCCTTCATTATTGATTTAATCTTTGACTTGTATCACACCATTCATCTTAATAAGTATAAATCATTGATCCCCAGTGATCTTATGTCAAGTTAGCAAGCTTATGACACTTGTCACTAATGCATGAAACCTTTGACATGTTGACTTCATATGCACCATTGATCTTAATATGTATGATTAATAACTCAATATTTGATCTTATAGACCAATTAAATTAGACTTCAATGTGAATAAACTTGATGGTCTTTGGCCCATCACAATCTATTAGAGTAACTTTGAAGCTTTATAACTTGAGATAAAAATAATTTCAGGACTCCAAATTTTTGAGGTAGCTTCTTGGAAAGACAACATATCCATGCAAACCTTTAACCATTATTGAATTTATTTATACCTAAATTAAATTCAAAAACTTACTATCTCATACATATCTGAATGACATGCAGTGATGGTCTGGCTTCTCTTAAGCTATAATATGCATTTTGATCATTCCAAATGCTCAAAAGACATATCCATACTTCATCAAGATATCAATAGATTTCTTACAACTTTTTTATCCTTACAGACCTACAAATGTAACATACCTCTCCAAACCATCAATCTGATCACTTTGCCATTAATGCATTAGTACAACATACACTCTTTGACATCAATGAAAATCAAACATCAATGACCATGCTCAATAATCTCCCCTTTCATCATTGATGGAAAAACACCCTCAAAATGACTTCATTTGAACAATGATTTCATTCTAAATCCTTCATTATTATATTTATCCCCATTTAAAATTAATGACAAAGGGTCTCTTTCTCAACATGCCAAAAAGCATTCCTCAACATCATGTATGTATTCAAATATTATTAAGATGCTTAGGATACTTACACACTTTCAAACATATGAAACAATGTTCCCCCTTTGACATGCAGCAATTTTAAATCAGACTTCTCTTATTCTTGGATCTGATAGGCTACTAACAAAGCTTATAAATCTCCACTTATAATAAAGCTTCATCTCATGACATCTATTCTTTGACATACCCAAATCTGAGCTTGGATTTTCTAATTTTTAGACCTGTCTATATATAGAACTCACAATCTCTCTTTTTATCATGAAAGAATATTCAATACCTTGTCAAAATACATGACTTGGTTTGATCAAGTCATCATGTCAATATTTTTTAAATTAATGCTTGGTGTAGGCATATTCATACTTCTATCAATACTAAAACATATTCACTTATGTTCCCAATTAAATCATGCACAACATCCTCAAGCTACTCAAGCAAACTAAGTTATCTCCCCCTTAGCCAAACACATCTTGCATATAATAAATTATAAGAGAACATAACTTTGTAGTGATTGGTATTTTGATCATTACTAGGAGCATACACATTTTCTTCCACACATGAAATATGTCTCCTAAGAAGCATAGGTAGAGACACCCACTTGTCAAAGAGGTACCAAATATCCCAATGGAGGAGACTCCCATATCTCCATGATCTTACCTAACTTGTAGTCCTTCCTCATTTTTAGATTAACTTTGAATGAGTTCTCAACGTTGTTATTTTATTTTATCTTAGGATCATGCTTGATTTCCTTGTCTATTTTAGAAAATAAGGCTTGTTCCTATATACTTCACCTTGTTCTTTATTATGCCATGACAATTAGTCCACCTTTATCCTATTTTCCATTTACTTTCTTAGGAATCCATTCCTTATGGCTCCTTCTCTTTGTGTCAAGATTGGTAATTTTTGAAGTAGAACATTGATTATTCTTGTAGAACCTTGTTATATGACCTCTCTCATTAAATTTGAAAGAAATGAGATTTCTCAGATTGTGCATACCTTGTGCTTGAGATATATGATGATTCCTTGAAATTTCATGAATCTGATCATTAGGTCTCCTGATGAAGATACTATAAAACTTTACAACATAGCCAAACCCTTGATACTTGTAGAAAATGATGTCATTCTTTCCTTGTAAACTAGTTGGCTATCTTTAGTGATGTTGTTCTCCATTGTCTTTCTCATAATTCCATGCAAATTCATTCGTTGAGGATATTTTATAATCTTCTGACCCATTACCAAACTGATTGTAAGTTGGTTTTCTGATCTATTTTGTCTTCATCCTATCAATACCTTCATTTCTTGAGTGATGATTGATCTTCAAAGTCTAATTATCCTTGTTCACATCAGATTTTATCTTGTCTTGAGTTACTTTCCCTTGTTCTTCTTTATATCCAAGACCAATTCTATCACTTTCATGTTTTTGACTACTCAGGATATTGTCAAGATCACTGGATCTCTTTTCAAACTTCATAAATGACTTCACATTATAATGTATCTTGTATAACTTAGCTTTTAATGATTAAATTTTAGTTACATACCATAAATACTCATCTTCTTTAGATTTTAGGCTTGCAGACATAAATTCTAACTAACCATTAAGATGCTTAACAATATCTTCATGTTCCCTAGTGTCATCATTCAATATTTCTTTAAATATATTAAACTGATCTTCATAGTCCTTGATCTGTAACATCATCTCATTATTATTTTTCTTCTCAATATTCATATTCTCAAGAGAATTCATAAAATAATCCTTATTATCTAAATCATTAGTTTTATCTTTACTCATAACTTGATTTAGTTTCATCTGCAAATACTTTATCTCTAATTGATACATGATAAACTCTTCTTACTTATTATTTACTTCTTCATCATGCTCCTTGACTTCATTGCTCAAACTTCATTCAAATACTCCAATTTTATCCTTATAGGATTTGATCAAGACATCTTGTTTTTTAATTCTTTTTTAGAAACTTCATTTCTTCTACATTATCTACATATTTCTCTTCATGAGTGACTTTCTCATCTTCTTCTTCTTGTGAGATATATCTACCAAAGAAATCTATGTTTAGATAACATTCACCTTCATCATCATTAAAATCCATGAACAAAGTCTCTTTGTCCTCATTATGAAAAGACTCATCACTATCAAATGTGTTTACTTCTTCTATAGATGAGTTATTATCTTCTTCATGGTAAAGGGTCTTACCACCTTTGTATGACTCCTTCTTTCCACTTTTCTTATTGAATAAATTTTTATACTTATTAGGACCCTCAAATTTCTTGTGTTCATCCTCATGAGATTCCTTAAAATCTTCTTTGTATTTAGATTTGTCTCTACCTAGACATATAGCTGAAAAATGACCAACTTTACCACCTGAAAAACATTGAAAGGAAGTCTTATTTCATACTTACCTAATTATACATTCATTTTTTGGTAATTAGGGTTTCAAGTTGATCTTCATTAAGATCAAAATCTTCAAGACTCAACTTGTTTTTCTTAGATTTTATCTCCTTGATCACCTTGAAGGCAACTTGTCTCTTAGGATGTCTCTATTCATCAACTCTCATCTCATAGGTAGTAAGGATACCATGTAATTCATCCATATTTAACTTAATAAGATCATAAATTTATTCTACAATAGAAACCTTTGAATCAAACTTGAGTTTAAGAGTCCTCAATACCTTTTGTACTATGGTGGTTTCATTAATATCCTATCTGAGACCTCTAATCATGTTTACTACCTCATCAACCCTTAGAAGATAGGATGACACAATATCTTTTTCCTTCATTTTGAGACCTTTAAATTACCTTTGGTAGGTCTACAACTTAGCCAATTTCACTTTAGAGCCTCCTTCATGAATAGTATATAATTTGACCCAAATTTACTTGGTAGACTTGTAATAGATCACTTTGGTGAAGTTAGCCTCAAATAAACCACAAATGATATCATTTATATCTTTATAATTATTCTCACTCAACATTTTGTCAATAGCACTAGTTGGAGGAGTAGTTGGTTTAGTGTAACCATCCATGACAAATTTCCAAATATCAAACCCTAGAGACATAATGTATCTATTCATCCTTGTACTCTAGAAAACATAATTTGATCCATTGAAAAGTGATGTTTTCTTTATAGAGAAACCTTACATCTATTGACTTTCCATTTTGTACCTTGGATCACCTTCAAGTAGCTAAACTTATAATTAAGGTCTAGCTCTGATACCAATTGTTCAAGGTACAATAACTGAGAGGGGGACTAAATCAGTGACTCAAGATTTTTCAAACTTCAATTGCAATCCTTTAAAATTATTATTCATTGACCATAATCATTCATAAAGAATATAATATGTTCTTAACAATTAATAAACAAGGTCACACACATAACATAAGATCTATGTGGGAAACCTTCTTAGGGAATAAAACCCAATCTCAATCTTGCAAACACATTGAATACTTGTCTTCTAGGATGATCATAGAAATGAGACCCTTCTAATGGAGCATTAAATTCACAAGGACCACCCACTCAATACCGTATTTAATCAAAAGGTCCAAAATTATGATTACAAACCAATCTAATTGGAGACATAATGTATAGCACCTTTATTTCAACTCATGACACACTCAAAAACTATCTCATATAATAAATGCATCAAAAATACTCTTTTGTATCTCTCTAGTCATCTTTAGCCCATGCTCAATTTGCTATATACTTTAGTCCATCCACTAAGCACACTCTAATTTATATCTATCATTTACCTCTATATTTTTCCCTCTCAACCCATGCACATACAAGTCTAGAAACCATTTCCTTGGTCTCCATTATTTATATATTCTTCATGAATATTATCTTGAAAACCTTCCTTTTTGGCCACAACACATGCTTTCACTCTTAAGTCATCTACATGGGTCACCTTTAAGCAATATCCTCTTTCAAATATGCCTAAGTGTCATTTTAGGTCATATGAAGACCCATTCAACTCTTTGACACTTATTTGAGAACAAATTAAAAATACATATCAAAATCATCTTATACAACCTTTTAATATTGATGAAATATTCATTGTCAATCTCCTCAAATCATCCATGTCTTTATCTTGTAATTCTCACCATTAGATGTTGATCATAACTCTCATGATTATGACACTTAGCTCCTTAGCATGACTTCTAAACACTTTGTTGTCAGTCCATGTGCTTGTGCCACTTGGAAATATTACATGATTTTTTAACTCTTTGACTTATCCTACAACATTGATATTTATAAGTATGAACCATTGCTCACTATTGATCTTCTGTCAGATTAGTGATCTTGTGACACTTGTCACTAGTATGTGAAACCTTTGACATGTTGACTTCATACGCACCATCGATCTCAATGTGTATGATTAATTTCTCACCATTGTATCTTATAGACCAATGACCTCAAAACTTCAACATGATTAAACTTTATGGTTTTTGGCCCATCAAAGTCTACTAAAGAAACTTTGAAGCTTTACAAATTGAGCTAAAAATCACTTCAAGACTCCAAATTTTAGGGTAACTTCTTGGCACTATAGGCAACATCTCCATGTAAACCTTTCACCATTATTGACTTTATTCATATTTGAATTAAATGTACAAAATTACTAGTTCATACATATCTGTATGATGTGCAATGATGGTCTAGCTTTTCTTAAGCTAGAATATGCATTTTCCTTATTATAAATGATCAAAAGACATATTAAGACTTCATCAAGACATCTATGGATTCATCACAACTTATTATTTATCCTTATAGACTTTCAAATGTGTCATATCTCTCCAAACCATCAATCTACTCACTTTGTCATTGATTCATTAGTACAACATGTTCCTTTTGACATCAGTGACAACCAAACATCAATGACCATGCTCAACTTGACATAGTTGGTCCATAAATGCACCTATAAGTAGAATATTATGACCTACTCAAGTGGTACCTCTTGAATTTACATTGGTGTGGAGACATCCCATAGAGGAGGTGTTTAATAGATGAGTATATGGAGAGACCACTCTTATCAGGAGAGTAGATAGAGAGATGGTGGTTGGTGACATCATCACTAGTGAGAAATATTTTAATTTTGATTAAGATTTTGATATAGGATACCAGTTACATTGTGATTAATATAGATAGAATATTTTTAGATCTATATGTGATCTAAAACTTATCTAATTTTGGTTTTATATATATGGTGGTAGAGGAGGTTAGATGGGGAGCCCTAATTTTGGTTATGCATCATGGCATTCTGAATGGGATGTTAACACTATATGACCTCACCACTTAAGATGTTCTTAGGTACCATCTACCCCAACCTAGGTGAGCCCTATTGCACTAGTGGGGTAAGCTACAAGGAAACTTGAAGCATGTGGGGATGTTTTATATCTATTGGTAGTGTTAGGAGAGGAAGAGGCATACTCCTAACATGCCTTTGCATAGGAGAGAGTAGCACATATGGATACTAATATTCATATTGGATAGGTGCAGGTCAAAGTGGGTAATCTATAGGGGCAGGTAACAAGTTTGAGATCCTAAACTATCTTTTTATAGCATACCATCTAGAGAGGATAGTCCTAGGCATATATGGGTAGCATGGCTAGGCCACATGATAAGCAAGATGCATCCTAGCCTTAGATATGGTGTGATTGTATTATGTGTAAAATACATGATGTGTGTGTGTGTGTGTGTGTGTGTGTGTGTGTGTTTATTTTGATAGTTTTATTGATCTCATGAGTTATACTTGGTTTTGGATGTTGATGCATGGATATATTTATTTATAGCACACGTATTTAGATTTTTTTGTATATTCTATGGGAAATATATGTTTAGTTTTTTATTTTATAGAATTATGTGATAGAAATTCATGTTTAAAAAGCAAAAGGCAAAAATGAATTGGAAAAATATAATTAATCAAAAATAAATGTACTACACACTATATCATGATGGAAAATGTGTAATAACAAAAGATGAATAAATATATTAAACCAAAGATGGTAAAGAGGGTAACATATTTTTTTAAACCATATAAAATATTTTCACTAAATTAAAACAAGACAAATCACACTATATCACATTGTGAAGTATAAAAATAATATAATAAAATGTAAGTTAAATGAGAAACCAAATGTTATAAAAATAAAATAATTAAATCAATCAATCATACTAAATCATGTTTAGAATTATAAAATAGAAGACAAAATTCAAAAATGAAATTAAATTAATCACACTAATTCAAGCTATAAAGTATGAAAAATTTAATAAAATGGTTGCAAGCATACATGAAATCATAAAATAAGAAAATAAAAGTGAAAGATTAATGAAGTAACCATAAAAGATACTATATCAAGATGGTAAGTGTGTTAATGACATGTAACTCATGATCATTCACTACTTATCTCAAATTTCACACATGTAATTTCATTATGACTTGTGTATTGGAATATTTTGTGAGGAAGGCCTAGTCCTATCCATGGTCTTACATTAAACTCACAAAGGGAACACCAATTTGGTGGAAAATTTGTGAAAAATATTTGTAAAAGGATGTTTGTAATGTGGGAGTAAAGCATGGTCTTATATTTGGTCTTACAATGCAACTTAGAAATGGAAACCATAGGAGGCATGATCAATTAACAAGACAATATTTCTCAAGAGGAAACATTAAGAATGTATTAAATGGAAAATGGAATGTAAAAATCATAACATAGGAATTTATGAGAAGACCTTATGAAATATAAGGTGTAATATATACACAAGAAAGACACTAAGAGTCTAGTGACCATCAAAATATAAAGGATATCTACTCACAATAAGAATGAAGATGTATAGGCAAATAAATGAGATACTAAGATCAAATCATATTGGTTATAGTAAACATAAAAGTAAAATAGACATACCTTCCCACAATATGTTCCCCATTCCTCAGGACCTCTTATAGAATTATTGGTCTACTATTAATATTGGGTACTTGTGTGATAAAGTAGATAGCACTAAAAGATTATTTTACTCTTCATTCCCAATCTATTAGCCTGCTGCAACCTAATGGATCTAGAATCTATCATGAGTCCAACTATAAAGTTTGAGATTTGATTAAAAAATGAGATGTGCTATAAATCATGTCTTTTAGTGTGATTTTGACTTTTGAAATTTGTATATGGCCTTTTGTATCTTTACGTTTTGTTTAAATTATTTGGATTTTAAATTTTATGGATTTTAATATTCCTCAATATGGATTTATAATAACCAAAATGAGTGATAAAAGTGATACACATGAATGAGATTTAGAATTTGGCCAAAGGAAGCTAAGTATCCAAAGACATGACAGACTAAACATGTAAGCTTACATATTAACTAATATGTTATCTCAAGTTTCAACCATGTCTATGCTTAGTATGTGAAAGGAGAATAAGGGAATAAATGGAGATCCAAAGTAGATCGATAAGAATAGGAATAAAATGAGATGAATTGTTTGTTAATTGATCACATGATAAAGAAGGATTGCTAAGGGGAAAAAGGATTCTATAACCAAGTCACAGTAATAATGATTCATGTTGTTGAAATAAGGTATAAAATAGACATGATAAAAGATAAATAGATCCATAAAAATGAATAAACTCATAAATATAAGCGTGTTATCATGGAAAAGGCAAAAATAAACCATAATAAAAAAGTTAAAAGAACATAAAACCATATATAACACAAAATAAATAATATAAATATCCATGTTAAATAAATAAGTAAAGCAAAAAAAAATTTGTAGTTAAATGATATAATATAAATAAAAGTGGATCACAAGTCCAATCCAAAATCATAAGGAATAATAAAGTGAAATAAAACCATGTTGTTTTCATAAATATTGATAAATCTTTCCATAAATATTATCCATAACATTTTAATTTTGAACTTGAATAAAATGATTCTACATTTGCATCATTTGATTGGTATTATTAGTTTGAAAAAATTTCATTTGATTAAGAGTTTGAAATAATAGTTGATGGGTTTGAGTGATAGTTTTACTAGTTTCCATGACATGTGAAGCATTAACAATTGTATGAGTGTCATGGGTTATAGAATGAGAAGTGGCATGAGCGTCACTGGTGGCATGAGAAGAATTGGTAGAAAGGAAGAATTAGTAGCATGATTGGCATGTGTATCAAAATATGCACTAGTGAAATATTGACATTAGAAGCAAAGAAAGCACTATTATCATGATTGACATTGGTGGAAAATGATGCACTAATGGCTTAGTTGAGGAGGGGCCTTGGAAAAAGAACACTAGAGGAATAATCTACCATGTTAGTGGAGATACATAGTATGTATTTTGAATAGATAAAATAAGAAGAGGTCGTAGTATGATAAAGAGTCAAAATATAAGGGAGAGGTTGAGAACAAAAAAAGGTGTCACCCCCAAATTCATAAGAGAATGTATGGGAGGGTGAATGGGTTATTCTACTTGACCACTTATCATGAGGTTATATATAGATGAAGGGTATTTTCCTCAATGTTGAGGAAACTCATTAATGAAGAAGATCATTTCATGTGTGTACTCTAATTCTAGTTGATATTATAAGGATAAAAGAGGATTACAAACTGATGATGAATGATGCATGTTGAGAAGTGTTGTCATTGATGTCAAGGTTGATCTCATTGATTTTAAGGTGCATTTGGTGAAGATGCATGGTGAGTGATCTTTGAGGTATGAGCTTGTTATCTTGATATGACAAGGAAACCATGTGACAAGATGCATTTGAAATCAAGAGAGAATTTGAAGGCAAGAGAAAATTTGAAGGCATGAGAGAATTTGAAGGCAACTAATGTCTTATATCTACTTGGTTAATTTTTTTGTTGAGGTCATGAAATAGAATAAATAATTAAAGGTATCAAGGGCATTGAAAATTTGAGTCTATTCATGGCATGGTATAAGTATGATCTAGTGACATGATGAGGTGATGTTGTATGATCATGAGTATGAGGTGCAGATGCACTCATAAGTGCTTCAAAGTGAGCCTCCAGCGATAAAACTTTTAGTCTAGGTATGCATTTAAAACTTTCTCAAACCCTTCCTAGTCTAATGAGGCATGAAGATCAGTTTAAAATGAAATTGTTCATATGTAAGCATGGATAGAGGTATTTGAGGTCATGTGCTTAAGTAGCCTAAGCCTAGTCATGGCATGATGAGACCTTGTGAGAAGGTATGAGTATGATGGTTTGGTGAGATGAGTTCACACATGCATTAGTGGTTATATGAGGATGATTTATCATGTATTTGAGGCATTAGGTCACTCATGAGAGTCTCAGGGTGAGTATACAAGAGTAAGACCTTTAGAACAAGTTTACACCTAGACCACTCCTAGACCCTATCTAGCTTAATGAGGGATGATGATCAGATTTCAAGATTTTTGAGATCATGTAAGCATTATCAAAGGTGAGGTATGCTTTTTATAATTTTTTAATATAGTTTGAGGTTCTAGTTTTAAGGAAAAGGCATGAAAAGTTGTTTGGAGTTCTCTCAAGTGCTCATAATGCAGGATTCTCAACATGAGAAGAAATTTCTTGTGCTCATTATTTCATAAAACCTTTTCATGGGAAGATAATCAATTCATGGTAGATGGGAAAGGGTCCTAGCTCAAACTTCTAGGCATTATTTTTTATATGAGGGCCTATGATTTATGAATGATTGTTAAGAGTGGAAACATGTTTAAACCCTCTTAAAACGCCAATAAGGACCTAGTGTTGAAGATGTTGATCAAAAGTGCATAGAATGGATTGGTATTCTTAGGTAACCTATTGTAAATTATAGTGGACTATCCTAGGTACATCTAGGTGGTATTAGAGAGAGAGAAGAGAGAGAAAGATTGAGTTACAAGCTTGTTTTTGAGCAAGTTATAAAAGTCAAAAGTTACATTGGACATTGTAAGCGAATGGATGGAGGAAGATAGTAGAGACTCATTTTTCATGTCCATGAAGGTTTATGGATATATTTTATCCCTCAAGTATGTTAAACTAATCATCCAAGTTAGCTAGTTGCTAACAAGCCTAATGGTCCAAATAATGAAAAACCTAGGCAATAGTGAGAAGATGAATAAGAATGTGGTTTCATGATAGAAAGATGAAACCAAATGAATGGAGATGTTGTTATGTACTTTTAAGATATGATCATGTTTTGAAGAATATTTGAATATCATGTATGTCATTAATTTTTTTTCATGATTCGACCTATCTAGTTTAGATGAGATAGTGAGATATAAGGTCATGAGATTGGTCTACAAGACCAATATTTTCCATTTGACTATATGATATTTTTATCTGAGAATGGTCTAATAATCTCATAAGATCATATACATACATCAAAATTTATTTAAATGTCTATATAGGTGTTGGAGGTCTAAGTCACCATGATTGTGTTTTGATGAAAATTGGTAGTTATGAGTGAGTCAATTATAGAGGTATTTTGGGGTCCTTATCTCCTAAGTAGAAGTTTATAATGCATATAGTAATATTTATGAGGTCATGTAGACTCTATATATATACTTTTTTTTATCATATTTGAGTGGCTTGATTATATTTGAGCTTCATTCTTGTAAGATAGTTTTCTAACACACATAAGGATAATAGGGCAAATTACCCTAAGACCTATTCTATGGCTAGCCTAAGAGGTTAAAGGTGTGTATATAACTAAGTGGTATATGAATAAGGAGTGGTATATATACAAATTAGTTTTAGGCCTATTGGGGTAATAAGAGTGAAAGTGAATTAAATAACACATTTTTGAGACAAATGAGGTCTTTTAGACCATAAAAGGAGTGTAGATGATCTACAAAAAATATTTGATAGTGTGTTCTCATGTGAAGATCAAGGTCATATGACCTAATAAGTTTTGAAGAGACCTAATTGAATGAAGAAGCCTAGAAGGAAATTTTAGAGGGATAAGAGTGTAAAGAGTTGAAGAGGTGGTCATCATCAATTGATTGAGAAATATAGTGTCTAAAAGGTGATAAAAAATTAGGTGGCTGAGTTGGTGCTAAGTTATCTAGGGGATTGATGTCTCCTTGCAAGTGAGTGCTTACTAAAGCCTAGTGAAGTGGGTGTTTGACTAGTTGGGGTCAGTACTCCATGTGGAGTTATTATTTCACTAAATTTGGTTTTTGAGTTATAGGACTATACTCCATTTTCATATATTAGTGGGTTTTATTCCCCTTGAGAGTTTCACACATATGCGATGTGTTTTTTGATTAATTCTTATGTGGAAACTTATATATATATATATATATATATTTGTTTGAATGATTCATGATTGTTCAAGTGGATTTTATAGAAAGGTCTTGAAGTCTGATTCATTGTGCTTTCAACATTTTGTATCAGAGCTTGGTCATTTAAGTCAGGTCTAACAGCCTAAAATAGATCCTAAAAGCAGGGATGGCTAGTATTCAAGTTCAAGGAAGTTTCTATACCATTAAGGATTCAATTTTCAATGGGACTAATTATGATTTTTATAGAATCAAAATGAAGACATATCTAATTTCAATGGGCCATGATGTAGGGCACTCATTTATGGATGGATACAATCCACCTCATCCACCACCAACTGATACAACAAGTAAGAAGGAAAGTGAAATCAATTTCAAGGTAATGAATGTCATTCTATGTGGCCCATTAGAGGAAAATATTATGAAGTTGATGCACTATTATTTATCAAAGGTGATATGGGACAAGTCAAATACTATCTATTAAGGAGACATTAAGATGAAGATGGCTAAATTATAGACCCACAACAGGTAGTTTGAAATTTTTAGTATGAAGGAAGATGAGAGCATTGAATCCTACCTATTAAGGGTTAATAGATTTGTCAATGTCATTAGAGGTCTTATAGAAGAAGTGAAATAGTTTACAATTGTACAAAAGGTATTGATATCCCTAACTTCTTAATTTAATTCAAAGGTGTCTATAGTAGAATAAATGCAAGATCTAGACACACTTCATATAGATGGGCTTCATGGAATCTTGACTACCTATGAGATGAAAATAAATGAAGGAATACATTCCAATAGGGAAGAAACATTCAAATCTAAGAAGAATTCAAAATATAATAAGTTTAAGGATGTGGTAATTTCATATATTGATGATGATTAATTGATAGCCATGTTTTCTAAGAAATTGATGACTGGATCTAATAAGTACAAGGGTAAGTTGCCTTTCAGATGTTTTAACTATGGTAAGATTGGTCACTTTGCATCTAAGTTTCCTAACAAAGATAAGACTGATAATGATGAAGAACATGATGATGATAAGAAGGTCTATAATCCTAACAAAAGCAAGAAATATTTAAGGAAATATGATGGAAAGAAAGGGTCATTTAAGAATAAGAGAAGTTTCTATACTAAATAAGATAATAGCTCATATGATGTAAGTGACACAAGTACATATAATAGTGATGATGATAGTAATGAGAATGAAAAAAATGAAACCTTATTCATGGATATAGAAAAATATATTGAGGTTTGATCAAAAGAGAAAGGCATTATGGATGATGAAGAAGAAGATGCAGTAAATCTTGAGGTAGAATTTGTGAGTGATCGAGAAGAGTTAAAGTTCCAAAGAAGGAAAAATTAGAAACTATGATCATTAGTTAAGGAATATGAAGATAAAATTGGCTTTTTTGAAGAAAGACTAAGTAACACATTGAAGTAGCATGATGATATCATAAATTAGGTTGAAAATTAGATGGAGATAGTCACTACTAGCCTAAAGGGTAAGGAAGAAGAATTCACTAGGTATGAATGAGAAATGGAATCATGAAAGTCAAAATTAGATCAAGCAACTAGAAAGATGAAGACCTATGATAAGTTTGAAAAGAGCACTGAGGCTCTAGATGAAATTTTTAGTAGTAATAATTATTTCAATGATAAGGAAAGTCTTGGTTTCAAATTATATCAAAAGGAGAATAATGAGAATGATAATGTGAATAAGAAGCTCAACCTTGAGAATAATACAAAGAAAAATTATTTTATATAGTCTAATACTATAAGGTATGTATATCCATTCAATGGATATTATTTCTCATGTAGTAAATTTGGTCATAGATCAAGAGAGTGTAGAATATCCTTCAAGAATGAGTAATCATGGAACTATGGAAGGAGTCATAGTTCACATCAGTCAAGATATATGAGTGATGTTGTTTGATATAATTATCTTAACATTGGTCATATTAAAATATTATTTCATCATGAATAATCAAGAAATAAAATTAGTATTCAATCTCCTAGAGTTCAAGAAATAAGATAAACTAAGGTGTAGAAGCCAAAGACAGTCAAGCTTAGTCCTGATCACTCTAATTAGTCTACAAGCTAAAGTGGACTATTTGACATGGTAGAATATAAGCCATTTATTAAAGAGTATAAATAGTGTTCATTATCATCTTAGATTATTGACCACATCGATGATGAAGATTCCAAACCAAAAAAACTAATCAATCCTAAAAGGATCCTAAAGGATCATCAGTCTTGTGAGAGAATGGAGATCTGGGAATCTCCTGAGTTTATGTTGTATTAATTCCCTATGGTAAGGGGTAACTCCATTAGGCTTCATGGAGACACTAATAAATTAATATAATATTTGTATCTATGATGAAGACATGTTTAATCATGTTAATATAGCTAGAAGTGTTGTTGGTATATGAGAGGTAAGCAAAAAGTTGTTCCTTATTTCTAGCAGTTGGTAGTTGACCTCGATCTATGTTGAATAATGGTATTGGTATAATTTTTTTTGAAGGAATATGAGAATAGTTTAATATTCCTAGTGATTTATGAGGTGAGGTCAAGATTTGAAGACAAAGGGGTAGTCCCTAGTTCTTTAGTTGATGTCAAGAAAATGGTGGCCTAGTGTGTGATCAAAGGTTTGAGTCATATAAATCATATCAAGGAAAGTGTCAGTGGTCTTTTGATCTAATTTAATTTGAAGGAGGTATGCATATAGTAATGGGGATAATTTTATTGTAATGCTTCATTTTTTTGTGTTGATTTTTTATTTCAATAAGGCGTCATTCCAGATGTTACAAGTGTGATCACATTTATTTGAAAAAAGAACTAATTTTAAGAGAATGATTAGTTTTTTAGAGTGGTTGTCATCTAGTGTCAGTTAATTATAATTCATAAGAGGAATTATGTCTTGAGGTCCAATTATATATGATATTTTGTGGAAGACCCTTTTTCATTAATGTCAAATGGGGAGAAAGACTAGAATAGGGGAGATGAGATGGATCAAGTTGTAGTGTGTTTACCATCAATGACAAAGGGGGAGTTTGTTTAAAAGTGGTGTCATGATGTCAAGGTGCATTTGGTGAAGATGCATGTTGAGTGGTCTTTTAGGTATGATCTTGTGATCTTGATATGACAAGGAAACCATGTGACAAGATGCATTTGAAGGCAAGAGAGAATTTGAAGGAAAGAGAGAATTCAAAGGTAATTAATGTCTTATATCTACTTGTTTCATGTTTTTGTTGAGGTTATGACATGGAATGAATATTTTAAGGCAATAAGTGCATTGGAAATTTGTTTCTATTCATGGCATGGTAGAATTATGAGCTGGTGGCATGATGAGGTGAAGGTTATATGAGCATGAGTATGAGGTGTGGATGTACTCAAAAGTGTTTCAATGTGAGCTTATAGGGGTTGAACCTTCGATATAAGTCTACATCTAGACCTCTCTTAAGACATGACTAGTCTAATGAGGCATTAAGATCCGTTTTCAATGTAAGTTTGCATATGTAAGCATGGATAGAGGTTTTTGAGGTCAAGTTCTTAAGTAGCCTAAGCCTAGTCATGACATGAAGAGACCTTATGAGAAGGTATGAGTATGATGGATTGGTGAGATTAGTGCACACAAGAATGAGTGGTTGTATGATGTTGATTGAGAATGTATGTGAGGTATTGGAACACTCATCAGAGTCTCACAGTAAGCCTATAGGAGTAAGACCTTTAAACCAAGTCTACTCATAGACCACTCTTAGACCCTACCTGGCCTAATGAGGGATCATGATCAAATTTAAAGATGTTTGAGATCATGTAATAATTGTAATAGGTTAGCTATTTTGTTTTAATTTTTTGCATGTAGTTTTAGGTTTTATTTTGAAGGAAAATGCATGAAAAGTTATTTAGAGTTCTCTTGAGTGCTCATAATGAAGGGCTCTCAACATGAGAAGGATTTTATGTGCTCATTATCTCATCAAACATTTGTATGGGAACCTAATCAGTTCATGGTAGATGGGTAAGGGTCCTATCTCAAAATTTTAGGAATTAATCTTTTTATTTCAGGAGCTATGCTTTATGAATGATTGTTAAGAGTGGAAATATGTTTAAACCCTCTTGGAACCTAATAAGGACCCAGTGTTGATAATGTTGATCAAAAGTTCCCAAAATTTATTGGTATGATTAGGTAAACTATTTTAATTGTATTATAATCTCTCAGGTACCTTTAGGTGTTATTGGTTAGAGAGAAGAGAGATAAAATGTTGAGTTACAAGTTTATTTTTTAATAAATTACTGTAGAAGTCAAAATTTGCATTAGACATTATAATAAAATTGATGGAGTAAGAAGGTAGAGACTCATTTTTCATGTCCATGAAGGTTTTTTGATACATCCCTCAATTTTTCTAAACTAATCATCCAAGTTAGCTAGTCATTATCAGGCCTAATGGTGTAAACAGTAAAAGAACATAGGCAACAATGAGAAGATAAATAAAAATGTGTTTTCATGATATAAATATGAAACCAAGTGCATGGAGATGTTGTTAAGGACTTGAAATATATGATCATTCTTTAAATAATCTTTGGAGATCATGTGTGTCATGAAAAATTTGTTCACAAGTTGACTTATCTGGTTCAGATGAGATAATGAGATATAAGATCATGATATTGGTCTACAAGACTAATATTTGCAATTTGACCATATGATATTTCTATCTGAGAATGGTATAATGATCTCATAGGATCATCTACATGCATCAAAATTCATTTTAATTATATATATATATATATATATATATATATATAGGTGTTGGAGGTCTAAGTCACCTTGATTGTGTTTTGATGACAATTGGAAATTTTGAGTGAGTTAGTTGTAGAGGTTTTTTTGGGTTCTTATCTCTTGAATATAAGTGTTTAGTTAATATGGTGATATTTCTAAGGTTATGTAGACTCTATGTATATAATGTTTTGATCATATTTGAGTGGATGGAGTATGGTTGAGCTTCATTATTTCAAGATAATTTTTTGAGGCACATAGGCGTAATAGCACAATTTATCTTAAGACCTATTCTATGGCCGACCTAAGAAGTTAAAGGTGTGTGGATGACTAAGTGATATATGAACAAGGAATGGTATATATGCAAGGCAGTTTTAGGCCTACTTAGGTAAGAAGAGTCTAAGTAAATGAAATAATAAATTATTGAGCATAAGTATGTCTTATAGACCATTATAGGGGTTTAGAGGATCTACAATAAATATCTAACCATGTTTTTACATATGAAGATGAAGGTCATACGACCTAATCAGTCCTGAAGAGACCTAGTTGAGCGAAGAAGCCTAGAAGATAGTTTTAAAGGGATAAGAGTGTGAATAGATAAAGAGTTGATCATCATCAATTGGTTGAGAAAAATAGTGTCTTGAATGTGATCAAATCAAGTATGTGGTTGATTTGGTACTAAGTCATCTAGGGTATTAGAGCATCCTTGCAATTGGGTGCTTGTTAAAGCCTAGTTAAGTGGGTACTTGACTAGTTGGGGTACGTGATTCATGTGGAGTTGGTGCTTCACTAATTTTGGTTTTTATCTTATAGGACTATAGTCAACTTGAAAATATTAGTGGGTTTTTTTTACCCTTAAGGGTTCCAACATATGTGATGTATTTTTTATGTTTCATGCTTATGTGGATAGTTGCCTATGCTTGTTATCTATATGTTTTTTTTAATGATTCATGATTGCTAAAGTGTATTTGAAAAAAATATTTTAAAGATTGATTCACACCTCCCTATTCATTATGATTCCAACAAGGAGGAGTTCCATAATTGGTAGTGAAAGTGGCCACATGCACATTGATTTCATCTAAATTAGAATCCACAAGATATTCTTGAGGATTCTATTATGATTGGTAAATCTCATTGCATGTCATGGATTTAACTCTATGTTATCTTCAAACAATAATTTCATGATGAGAAAAAGAAGATGAAGTTTGGATGCAAAGAAAATATCAAAAATAAGGATATAGAGTCAAAGAGGTCAATTGTGTTTTAAAAATCAGGGAACATAAAATGAAGATAAGGATACATGATCATACAGGTCAACTGTATAATATAGAAAATAAGGATAAATAAGAAGATACATATACATAGTTAGATAGGTCTATTATGTACTATAGGAAAGAAGGCTAAATATTTTTTAAGAGACTATATTAACAAAAATGATTTTGTTCCAATGCAAGTTTTTCAATACAAAATATAATGATCAAAGATCAAGAAAAAACTAGAAAGTAAATGTTAACTCATTAGTCATCATAAGTGTTATTAAGTTATAATAAAGTTTAATTTTAATTTGATTGGGACATTGGTTGAAATAAGAAATCAAAAATAGATCTAAGGTTGGTTTTAGGATGTTTTAGCTAAAAAAGATCTATTTTGGTGTTGGTATGAGCTTGGTATTGGGGCCTAGCCCCTTAATTTACAACCCTAAAATGATAAGGGTATTAGGTGAGTTTATAATATATATTATCAACCATGTATCTACATTTGGATAGAAAACCAAGATACATTTCCCTTTGGTGATGAAATCTAGGTAGGTGGGCCTTAGGATGACAAATGTTTAATGTTTTTTAAATGAAAATTGTTTTTTTAGTGTGTGAAAAAGATAAAAATAGTGTAACTAAAATGTTAATTTGAAAAATCACCTATTTAATCTATGTGAGTTATTCTTATCATGTAAACAATTGGAAAGGAAATTTGTATTAATTACTAGTATATAGAGGTTAATACCTTGATTGAGAATAGTACATAGTTGGTTCAGGAGACATTGTATGTAAATAGTAAAAAATAGAGTTGATTGGATCACTAATATACTGAATATGTAAGATCTATAAGAACACAATCAAATAGGTCAACTGTCTTCTAGAAGGAAGACAGACTACATAACTATGTCAAATAGGTTAACCTAGTTTGTTGTAGGGATGCAATTTTATAGATTGAAAACTTGTGAAAAATAGTGTTGACATAAGAAATGAAATGATAAAGAGATAAAGGAAACTTGGTGGTCTTGAATATGTTTTAGATTTCAAAATTTTATGCTTTGATGTTCAAATGTTGTTTCAAAATTCTGCTGAGTCGACTGGTTCGACTATGTTTTCAAAACCTTGTATGCTAAATAATAAATGGTGAACAAAGTAAATTGGTTCAACTATGTTTGTAGACTTGTATGTTGATATAATATAATATCAAGAAAATTTTATTGGTTTGAATATTTATGAAAATCTAAAATTGAATAAGAATATTGTGCTAAACTATTTGATTAAGTAACTTGTATCTAGTGAAGACACTTCATAGACATAATAGAGTCATTTTTGAAGCAATTATGCATTACTGCACACATAAAGTTAAAATTATATTTACTGGTTAAATACAATACTACAAATAAAAAAAAATGATGACATGAAAGAAAACATACGAGGGTTTGATTCATGTCAGATTCACCATAATATATGCAAAGGTAAATGTAATTGATCTATTAGTCAATCCTAGCTCGTAGAAGATAAATCCTACTTACACTTTTGATTGTTGATACATTAGATATTTGTGGTCATGACCAAAATTGATACGATAGACCTAAATAAGGGATCTCTTACCAAAATACATCACTAGAGAGGGTTATAAAGTTTTTAATAAAACAACACCATGTAATAATCCTATGTAGGCCCTATGTTTTCATATTCACTAAATATAATGATAAGTAAATGAAAAATCTAATCTAGTGCTCATAAAATATTGTGGCACAAAGTGGGGTAATAAGCATAAAAATTAAACATGCATAAAAGATATATACTCATGTCAATATATATAAAATCCTAATACATGGGAGAGAAGTACAAATTCAAATCTATCTACTCTTATAAAGGAGGGAAAAAGTTATGAATACTTACCTTTAAATATGAACCCACCAAGCCTCAATATTTCCCTTTTCCAAGATGATTTGAAAGAGGTTGTTTTGGTATGTAAGGATAACAAGGATAAGTAAACTTTAGGCTACACAACTTTTCTATGCACCCAAAAGACTTCTCCACATGACAAGATCCATATCTCGAAAGAAATTATTGAAACCTTAAGTTATGTTCCTCAAGTAGAATGGTGGATAATCAGATGCATAATATAATATTCTTCTTCTTCTCTTCATAAATAAATGATGAAATTATTTTTTATATATCTGAATCTAACCCTAAACCTTTTTAAAAGTTTAGCTCATAGGGTTAACCCAATCGACTCTGTATTTTTATTTGAAAAAAAAATAGGTATTGGCTTAGGTCATCTAGGGGTGAACCTATACACTAAAAAAGTTTTATCAATTAAAGTATAGGGTATATGGGGATGAAAGTGTAACATAAACCATTGGAAAGGGTTTTAAACTTAGGGAGGGGCTAATGAAAGTAGAAAATGACTAGAAGAGGGTCCAAAAGAGGAGGCAAAGCTTAGGGGATTATTTTGAGGAGATGGTTGTGTAGATAAAAAGTGGTAGTATAGGGATCACAATCATGAAAATCACCAATGTTTTTCCCACCCATTTCTCAGTGTACCCCTTAAGGCATGCACTCAGAGAGATTGAGACTCAATTAGTTCCTATAAGAGAGAAAGCATTAGTAATTGATGAAGTTTTAAAATAATATGTGTATAGATGCAGTGCACACAATACTAACTAGATGTGAATGCGAATAATTTGATCCTTATTGGTTTTTGATCACATTTATTTTTATGTCTTATGACCATGCACATAGGCTATCAATCTTTATCAAATGATCAAACCCTATCTCTTCATCCTTGGAGTGATTGTGAAAAAATGAGTTAGTGGGATCATAGTGTCAAGCTACCCAAAATACCCCCTCATTAATGGAAAATTATTAAATATCCATTACTAAAAATAGTCCCTTATAATTATGTAGTTTTCCCCTACATTTTATCTTTTGTGTGTACAAGGATGTAATGTGTGATAATAAAATACTTGTAGTGACCTAGCTTGTAACTTAGAAAATATGGCTCATGGTATTATCCTTTAATGTTTTAGACTTACAAAAATACTAATCCTATGACTCATATAAAAATAGGGATGAAAGGGTGGGTTTTCTCACTTGAATTCTTGATTGAGTGCTTCTTGGTATATTTCTTTGTGAGTTGTATGTTATTTGTAGGTGTTTATGGGTTAGGAATGAATAAAGTTTGATATTATATATATACACCAGTTAATATTGGAAATATATCACAAAAAAACACTTTGATAAATATTTAGATACATTTATTTTACAATTTTGGATGAATCTTAGGAACTAAACACTTTTTATAGAAATTGGACACTTGTGTCGATGTAGGTTTATTTTTGGGATGCAAGTTTCCATGAATCTAGAAAGCATGTACAATTCCAAAATTGGTAGTGAAGGATAATAATTAGTTGAGTTTTTAGAAAAGTATAGAAGGCCTAGTCATCATAAAAATAATGATCTGTCTAAGAGATAAGTAATTTAGGCACAAAGAGATAGTAAACATGAGCCTTCCAATAGTGGGTAGGTCTAGAACTGAAAGGTACAACCATGATAGATATCTTTCAAGTATATAAACTAAGGTACTACATAAATTACATTTTAGTATTTACAAAAGGTTATTGAGCCTAAATTCCTAAGTTTCATTCTTACCTTGTATGGAATTCAAGGATATCAATATCCCATTCAATACCTCTTAATTTTTGTCAGTTGGGTTACCTCCAACTACATTAGAATTATGGTCTTCATTATTTATATCAATATTATTAATAAGAGGTGGATCAGATATATTATTATTATTATTATTATTATTATTATTATTATTATTATTATTATTATTATTATTATTATTATTATTATTATTATTATTATTATTATTATTATTATTATTATTGGGACCATCATGACCTCTACCTCTATTTCTATCTCTATTTCTTCTAGGATTTCTCCTAACTTACTTGTATAGGAATTGGAAATTTTACCTAATCTTGTTCTAACCATCCCTAGGAGTTAAAATTTAAATATTAAAGTAGGGTAAAAATTTCAAAATTTTCCCCCAAAGTTCTCTAGAGTAGTAACTATGCTCTAATACCAATGTAATGAAACCCCATTTTTATAAAGGTCAAACACATTGTTATATCAAACTAATTCTTATTCAATGACATAACAAGTCTATTATTATATCATACTTGATCTTAGCAAAAGAACACCTATAGGATTGTAAAATACAAGTCCATTAAGATTGGTTCTACTCGAATGGACCCTATAAGAAATTGGTTCATACCTTAAATAATATTAAGATTTATATGTATAAGCTTACTATTGTATCCTTATAAATTCTAACCCCAATATCTCCACAAGGTCATCTTTTTCATAAAACTAGCATAACAAAAATTAACCTTAAATGAGTTTCCATTTCATGAAAAATAATTTATAAGTCAAGTAAGGTAAAGGGAATTTAAAAAATCCACTAGTCTTTATTTTCTTAACATATATAAATTATTAACAAAGCAATGATCAAAAGAATAAAATGATTTTGATCATATATAACCACATGTAATGTTAATACAACTACAACAATTAATTTTAAGGAACATTAACCAACTTTAATCATAAATCATAGAATTAATATCCATGTACAAATTACATTTATAATCAAGTGTTTTCATACCTTTACTTAGGACTAAGTTCATCAACTCAATTTAATATTTTATAGGGATGAATTTGAATAATATTTAC